>VYZU01055428.1:0-19718 GCA_013401355.1 Ceyx cyanopectus | reverse complement strand
GTGGCTAAAATATAAATATATAAATATTATAATATATATAAATATATTTGGTTCACTTGGACTTTCCATGCTGTGATGAAAAGGTCTTTATATAATGTATTATATGTCAACCTACAGAAGACCTTTTTATCTTGTTATCATCTGCTATTCATTTTGGGTGAGATGCTTTGCAGTACAGAACCTTCTCAAAGCTGACTGAAGAAGCCTCCTTGGAGCATACTGATGACATGTTAGTCTCACAGTCCTGAATGAAACTGAGAAAATGTCTTTGTGGTTAATACTTGCACCTGTTTAAACATGATATATGTATATGTGATATGCATAGACTGTCTTACTCCATCAGTACTGAAGCCACAGGCCTTGGTGTTTGCCAGCTGTGGACTGGTGACCCTGTAAATGGAATAGACACTTTTTAGCTCCAAAAATCACAAAACTTCTGCAATTTGGGCAATCTGGGTTTACAGTAGCAGATAGGTAGCTTTACATTGCAGCAGGTATCAGAGATTATATAATCCAGAATTCTGGGCTGTACCTGAAATTTTTTTTTATACCTCGGGGCAGTTGTGCATAAGCAGTTGGAAATCAATTGTGTTACCCTAGAATCCATATTTCTTGTGCAAAAAGAAAGGGAAGAGAGGGAAATTGCAAGTATATTATTATTTAGAGAAGTATGCAGGGCCAGCTTTACAGCCATTTGAATTGAAAAGGGAGACTCTTGGGTTTTTCTGCTTGGAGCTGGGGCAGGAGCAGAATGTATGTGAGTAGAATTTGTGTGCTGTAGTATTCATATGTCAAGTTTTCCTTTCTTTATTTGCTATTTTAACATTTCAGCATACCATCATTCCCCCAAGTGGAAAATTTACACAAGGTGCAAGATAATGAAAACAAATGAGCAAGCCTTGATTGGCTTTGCAATTTATGTAAAATGTTGGCAAGAGCTTTGATTAAGGTTTTAAATTCACACAGGCTTAATCAAAAAGAAATTAAAATCCTATAAAAAGGCTGCTCAGGATTCCTTTACAGAAACCAGAATTGTCAGCAAGAGCTAATTTTGTGTGTTTGTATCAAGACTGGGAGAAAGAAATGGAAAATAGAGCATAGTGGGTAATTGAAGTGTAATTAGTCCATGTACACCAGTGGACTCCCATAAAATATGATTAATTATACATGCTGTGGGGCTGAGAGTTATCCCCTATTATTCTGTGTTCAGTAGTTGAGAAAGTTCTTCCTGTGTTGGAAAATTTTAGGCAATCCGTTATACCTAAACAAAATTGGGCTGTGTTATTATTGATATAACTGAGTTATTCACATTCTCAGGAATGCGAGTTGCACATTGCAGTAGTGTAATTTAATTATGTACCAGGAAAGAAATGGAACTGTAGTATCAGAAGTTCAGAATGGAAAAAAAAAAGCAGAAAATAGAAAAAAAATGGAAAGAATGAATGCTAATCTGACAAAAAAGATGATCTGCATAAGGATTTGGCCAATTACATTCTTTTACACCTTTTAGTGCTTAGCAGACTGGAAAAAAAAATATTTTTAAATGAAATGTATCAGGAAAATAACATTATTTCACAAGTGAATTATTTATGCTATCGTTGTGTATCTCTGAAAATAATTTGGCCTACTGAGTCTCATTGTAGATGCCCTGACACTCCTCTGCTTTCCAGTCTACCAAATGGAAAAAATCCATTTTTTCCAGTGTATGATTTTTTTTGTGTCAGTAAGACACAAAATGAGCAAGGTCTATATTCTTGGTAACTAATGTTCCCCGAAATTTTTGAACTTAAATATGGAATTTTTGAATGGAATATAAACCCCAATCATTTCACTAGAAGCATGTTACTACTGGGGCAACTAACCAGTTCCTTTCTGAGGGTGTTTAATGCCTTTAATGAGCCTTTAATGCGTTTGGAGCTATTTTGTGTTTTTGGCAGGCATTTCACAATTATAATTAAATTAGAAAGTCTAAAATGTATTATTCTCTTGGACTCTGGGCAGACAGTAGCTTATAGCAACTGGGAGAATATTTTAGTCCTACCTATTGGCATGTGTGTTGCTGTGCCATACTAGGAGATCTTTATTTTAGCCAGCTACAGACCTTTTGTATTATGGGGAGAATAATCAATAAATGGTGTGCTAGTAACAACTGTTCCATGTATCACATCATATTTCTGCATTTCACATTTCGCTACCCTGTGTTCTATTATGTTGAACTGTACCTGTTTAGTTCTCAAAGTCAGGTTAGGAAGAGGTGCTTTTTCAATTCATAGTAATTACAACAATGAAAAAAAATCTCTTCCTTCTGCCAAAGGGGAACAAAGCAAGGCATTGAACAGAAAACTCAATTTAACTAAAACTCTCACTGATGCCTGTGACCTTACTAAGGAGTTGCAAATTGTGCAAAAGCAACTTCATTCCTACTAAGAAATCTTCAAATTATGCAGATGATAGTGAGTCATAGTCCCTTAAAAAAAGTCAGAGGTGCTTTTAGAGTTTAGATGATTTGACTTTGGGGCCTGAAATATCTAGACTGACTTAACAGGAAACCATTTTTTATATAAATTTCAGATTTTTTTAAGTTAGGAATCTATTAGTTGTACAAGCCCCCAGCTTACACTGTGAGCCGTAGGCACCAGACATACACTGTGCATGTCATTCTGAAAAACACATTGACTCTTTAAATCCTGAAAAAAAATGGATATTATCCATTATCAGCTTTCAAGGAAACATTAATTTAGTAAGCATTCAGAAAATACAGTATTTTAGTAAATATTCAGAAAATACCAAAGATGTCAAGTGTTCCTTTGGCAACAAGTTTCTTAGAGATGCTCAAAACTTTATGACCGAGGAGATGAAATTAGAAGAACAAACTGTAAGAAATGCAGAATATAATGGATTTTGATATATTTTCTGTCTAACAGGTAGTCAGTGTAAAGGGCTGAACGAAGAGAGACCATCTTGAGTTAATCACAGTAATTGCTGGAGATTTAAATACTGTTGCACACAATTAATTTTTTATTAAAACACATTTGAGAGAGTCTGCATTTAATATAAAAAGCAGGCTTTTCTGCTGGCATGGGAGTGAGAACAGCAGTGTGAACTGTAACGACAGCACACGTGACATGTCCAGTGTCCTTGTTTTGCTTGGCCAACATTGTGTAGCAAATTCCATAGGATTTTATCCACTTTTGACTGTGCTGGTGACAAGATCTGAAGTCACTCAGCAGACAGAAAATCAACAGCTATTCAGCATATTGCTTGCATGTGCTTGAGTCTACTGTTTTCTGTAAGGTTTATTAGCTGCTTTCACTATTTTTTGTAGTAAGCGTTGCACTTTCTGATCCCAAACAAGTTTAGACAGCAATAAAAAGTGAATTTGTGCTGCTTTTTACAGTTTTAACTGGGTTTAAAAGTAGAAGCACATGACAGTTTATTGAGTTGCGTTGCTTTTAATGAGTTTTCAACAGCTCATCTTGGATGTTTTACTCTGTTTGTTTTGTTCTGTTTTGTTTTGTTTTGAAAAAGGTTGCGATTACAATGTGAAATTTACTCCCTAAAACATCTCAGTTCTTCAGATTCATAAGAAACACTTGACTATGAGTAAGCCCATAGTACTGTTCAAAGTGTGTACCTACATACAGATTTTTTAGGTGTCCAGGTTAACTTCTAACAGTCTGACACTGTACAGATGATAAATGAGAGTGGTCAGTAAAGGACAGACATGTACATAAACTAATATATCACACACAATGTTGTATGTTCAAGGAATTAGAAAATTAAAAGCATGACACAGAGCAGGGTACCCTTGTGAATATATATACACATCTCTAAAGCTTTTTTTCCATTATTTTCAGTCAAATTTTATATTGTCCATCTACCTTCCTCTCTCCTTTGTACAAAGTCTTTGGCTGCACTTGATGATGAACGTGAAAAGGTGGTTCTATTATTTGTTGTTTCTTTTAATATGCAAAATGCTGAAGTTATTAGCTCTTCTACAGTGACAAGCAATTAAAATCTTGAGATGCATTTTTGAGGGAGTCTGTATTCACAATCCTACCCAAGACTGGGTAGTATTTGCAGTCCAGGAATCCCTGCATCTAATGGTTTGCACTGCAACACCTCTTGCCATCACACCAGGGAAGAAAGAGCAGCTCAGTTGTCTGTATCCAACAGGATGACTTAAATACTTTAAGCAGCAGCATTTAGGTGAGGTAACCTACTTTCCTATCTAAAGCACAAATCTTGAGACTGCAGGGAAATACTAAAGCATGAGATAGACAGGGTTTGAAACCTGCTTGTTTGAAGTTTACTTTTGGTTGTCTTAAGTTCAGAGCAGTGCCTGCCTTTCCCTACTCACGTGATGAGGGCTAGAAGCACTCTGAACTTTGTGCCTGACTTTTAGCTCTTTGTGTGCTCACTGTTGTTAGGATTATATTTTTATAACTGGGTCCAAATGCTATCCATGCTGAGAAAAGCAGGGGTTAAAAGGAAAACTAAACAGAGGAGAGAGCCAAGGATGACAGTTCTACTTCTGTGTTTTACAATCCCAGCCAAAAGCTAACCCAGTGAGTTGAATTCCCTGCTGAGTGTTGTCATGAGTGCCAGAGTGAGCAGGAGCATGTGTGGGTGTACAGGAGGGGAGAGGAGAAGAGCAGACAAAGAGGGACATGTCATCACCTGTTTGGTTAGCAAACTACCAGATGAGTTTTGCCATGTGGTCTGACTTCTCCCTGGAGCAGTATTCCCCTTCCCACAGAAAATATTTCCTTTCCATGTCTCTGGATAGAAACTGAAGCAGGAATTTAAGGCCTTTCCCCTTAAGGTGAATCTAGCCCAGCCAGGATGGCATGAGGCAAATCCCCATGGGGCTAGTTTTGGCAGACTGACCTTCTGTAAAACCCCCTGTTTCCAGTCATTTTGGTGGAAAAAAGTGCTGCCAGGGTCATCACCAGGTCTGCAGAGAGCTCTCAACTTTCCATTGCCACGAGGCAACAGGAGTTCTAACCCCATGTAACACTGACTGGGGAAACATCACCACGAACTTTGGGCTTTTGAGGAGACAGGGTCAGGATGAAATCTCTCTCAGGCTTTTGAAAGGGTCGTATCTGTGGCTGAACCAAAGCTGATAAGTGAGGAGAAGAAATTGGGAGGTAGGAGTTTCCCAGCTACCCAAATATCTTTCTAGTTTTCCTCCTGCTCTTTCTTTCTTTCTTCCAAGATGATTGAAATCACTTTTAGATTAAAGCCACTCTGAACTAGAGTGGTCCAATACATTTTTAGGAGTCCATGTGAATCAGAACTAAAACAACAGAGCAATGATAACCTGGGATGACAGCTTGTCCTGGATAACAAACCTGGATAGATTTTGGTAGCCAGGGAGCTAAAGTGTTGGCTTGTGTAGGGCATGCTAGAAGATTCCCCTACGTCTGATAGAGCCAGTGCCTGCTGGCTCCAAGATGGACCTGCTGCTACCCAAGCCCATCAGTGACTGTGGTAGTACCTCTGTAATAACATATTTAAAAGAGGGGAAAAATATGGAGGGGTAAGAAGTTTTTAAGATTATTTTTTTTTTCATGATCCTACTCTCGCTTGGTAATAAATTAAACCAATTTCCCCAAGTTGATTCTGTTTTTCCCATGACAGTAACTGCTGAGTGATCTCCCTGTCCTTATCTTGACTCAGAAGCCTTTCACTGTTTTCTCTCCAGTGTCCAGCTGAGTGAGGGGTGTGATAGTGGTGGGCACCTGGCATCCAGCCATTTTAAATCTGTAGGAGGCAGAATGTTGTTGTGTTATTTAATCCAGTCTAAAATATTAAGAGTGGAAGGAATAGTTTCCAGACAGGACTACAAAACAGATACTGGGGCCCTCACACATTGTCACCATTTCATTTTCTAAAATTACTTTTTTTGCTTTCCCTGGCAAAATAGCAGAATCATTTAGCTTGTTTGCTGGATATTTGTTTTTTAAATCCTTGATGTAAACTTCAGCTTAACAGAATGCAGAAAGTAACTGAAATAGAACTCAGAAGATGTGTAGGTAGCCAAAATTATTTCACATTTGAAATATATCGGTGAAGAATTAAAGAACTGTGAAATTAATTTTGTTTTGTTTCAGCATAAATATTATTTTTCCAGATAATTGTGGTTAAAAAACTCCACTGATCATTTAAGGACAATAAGTGATTAGGTTTCTGGTATGTGCTCTTGCTATGTTCATTCCCATAACATACTGGAAAAGCTGCCTCATAAACTTGTATTTACCTCTAATGGTCTAGCATGATAGAATGAAATACATCTGCTTTTTGGTAGCAATGTATCTAATAGCTACTTGAAAAAATTCATAATATAAAGACATACAGAAGGGAAATGAATATTTTATCTATTTGTTTCTAATTTAAAGTTGAAAAGGAAGGTGAAGCTTTTTCTGTCTGAAATAGTTTCAGATTTCCTAGAACACATGGATGTTTTTGAACTTACCTTTTAGTTTTTGCATTCAGGAACTCTTCCAAAACACAGTACATCATAAAATATTATTTATACAAAACAAAATAAAACCCTTTCATTTATTCAGGTATTTTTTATTTCTGAGTGGTCCAAAACCAGAGATTTGAGGAATATACTTCAGAGCTGGCCTGTGTCATTCCAGAACTGTGGCTGTTCAGATTATACACAAAGTGTTCTCTCTTCAAGCAGTGTGAAATTTCTGTTTGGTGTTTTCCTACTCCCAGTGCTAGTCCAAACTGGTTTTACTTTTCCAGACCAGATATCTAGGGCTGGTTTTGCCAGCTTCCAAAACCCCTTGCATGTTTTGGTGTTGAGGAAATCTTAACTGTTGAGGAAACCTTAAAAATGTCAAGCTCCTTTTGGTTTCCTGGGGGTCTCTGAGCTTGCTCTTGTCCTCAAAAAAGGCTGGAGGGCTTGAGCAGAAATGCTTCAAGTGGAAATATGCTGGAAGAACAGGCTGTGAGGATGAGGAAGGTCTCCTTGGAATGGTAGCATTGAGCCCCTCTGGGGTCAGAGGGCTTAGCCTGCTATCCAGGGCACACATTTAGGGGAGCCCATGTTTCCCACTTGACCCCAGGTATCAGCTAACTGCTGCTGATTTGGGGCAAGGCTGCAGCAGGAGATGAAGACAGAAAAAAAAAAATAAATAAAAATTCAGGCTTCATTGAATGTGCAGTGGATTAGCTGTGACTTTGGGGAGGGCAGTGCATGCCTAGCCCTATTTCCAGGGTGTTTCCAGCCACACTAAGTACTTTCTAGAGAAGCCCCAGGAGCACAATACTTTGCAGGAACAGGATGTAGTTATTTGCCAATAGGTGGATTTAGATACTGATTGCATCAGAAAATGTTGGGCTTGACCTTGGGTTACACATACATCATTTGCTGATGTATCCACACTGTATAGATGTTGGTGTTGTCTGTGCACACAGAGCATGTACAATTCTGTGCTTTGCATCTGTTTCAGAAAAAAAAAAAAAGACAAAAATGAGTCAGTGTCACTATTTTTCTCTTATATGAAACTTAAAATTGTGGTAGTACTGCTTGATTGATTCCAGCTATAGCCAATTTGGCAAATAAAAAGGTAAATTTTTCCAGTTTTTTTAAGCAAGTCCATAGAAACGGTTTTAGACAAAGGAAATTGTATCTGGCAAGTTAAAACAACCTGGCTTGCTATTCTTTACTTCACTACAACATACACCCACACAAACTTTGAACTTCATTGCATCCTAAGCTCCTGCTGGCTGCATTTCCAATGATTCTAAGTATTTCTAATAAAAGAAGTCATCATCCAGCTTTTCCCTCTGAAATAGATGGTGTGACCTGTAGTTACCATTTTCCAACATTAATGGGTGAATCGTAAGAAGACATTTTATTATTGTTTATAATTTGAAAATGTTAGCCCTCTTATTTAGAAACTTTTTTATTATTATTCTTCACAATTTTATTATTATAAATGTGGGAAAAGTTCCTAGTGGAAAAAGAATGCTGCAGACATACACACAGATACCTAAGCCAACCCCAACATTGCAATTTTCCTATTGCCTCACATCTGGAATGTGTAACTTAAAGACTCAACCATAACAAGAATTATGATTGAGCAAGTTAAAAACTTTGCATTTGATGAGGAGAGGAGTAAAGTTGACCCTGATAAGGACTTTTTAAAAATTCTTCTTTACCTAAACCCATATTTTTTCTTAAAGGCAAAGACAAAAATATGCTAATTTTTATCCTAAAGTGAGGAAGTTAAAACCCTGCTAATGAGAGCTGAGGCTCACACATCTGGCTTGTAATCAAGACTAACTATCCTTAACATTGTCTTGCACATACATCCATACTTTTTTTTTTCTTTTTAATTATTCTGTATGTTGCAGCTGGGGCACAGTGATTATTTCAGTTGAGTTTGTATCATTTTTATGGAATAGCATCTCTGGTCACTTCAAGCCCCACTTAAAGCCTGGCAGGGGCTGCCCAGGGAGGTTGTGGAGTCTCCTGCTCTGGAGACATTCCAGCCCCCCCTGGATCTGTTCCTGGGTGACTTGGTCTAGGTGCCCCTGCTCTGGCAGGGGGGGTGGACTAGATGATCTTTCAAGGTCCCTTCCAACCCAAAACATTTTAATTCTGTGAAATATGCCTATTTGAAAATAGCAATTATTTTTGAAATATGACATACTTACATTTCTCATCTATTTTAAAATTTCTTAACAGTACTTTTAATAAAAATCTCTCATTTGTCCCTAGTGTTGCATTGATTCTCCTAATGAACTGCTTAACCAAGTCATTTATCACTTCTCTGTGGCCATAACAAAATTAAGAAAATGTGTCAAGTAGAAAGTAAATAGTTAAAATGCATACTTTATATCTATGGAGTTATAAAGTTTTTAATAGTATAACTCTTACAGTCTCCTTGGAATCTTAGTATTAAGGATTTCTTTATTCTTAAGTTATATCTCCCAGCCTCTTTTCTTGGATGCTTTCCTTCATGGCTCCCTCAGCAGTCCTGGAGCCACACAAAGCAAACACAGAGCTGATATTTCTAAAGGATTTGATCAATCCTTTCTGCTCACCCTGTGCAACTTCTCCCTTATGACCTCACATTCACTCGGACAAGCCCTGTAAAATTCTCTTTCTCTGTGGGAAGTACTTTTTTTTTTAGAGAATATTGTTCTAATTTTCCTTGTTTTTTGGTCGTTGTCTTCATAATTGCTGTGGTAGAGCTGGTTGCACAGATGCTGTATTTTGAGCTGAAAACTTTTTGTGATGCTTGAGTGAGGCTGCCTTCATCACAACAGGCTTCACAGCTCTCCCTTGGCTGTGACCTGTGACATCTTCACTCCCCTACTTCCAAAATCATTTCCTAATAATGCCCAGCAGATCTCATCTATGATAAATGCAACTCTGGGTTGCAGCTGGAGATGTAATCAGATGGGTGGTGTATTCTGGGGCTTGTTCATGAAAACTTTCTCCAACATTTGGACCTAACAATATATTACAAAAAATGCCATTACTTTTGTACTACTGTGCTGTCAGCAAAATAATCCTATCCAAAATGAATGTAGTATGTTTCTGAAAGTGACTAGAAACAATCTCCTGGATCTTAATGGTTGATAATAATTTTTATTTATCTGATAATTTAGTGCAAATGTTTGTCATTTGTCGTTCACTCTTTAAGCTTCAAGAAAACCACTCCACCTGTAGATTTCATGGTGCATAAGGCTAACTACCTCCTTAGGCCATGAGGCTGGCAATTTATTTGTAAAATCCTAACATCCATAGTACATGCAGAAATAATAAAGAAACCAGATCACTTTCTGAGTTTAAAATTTTTATTAACAATAAACATAGAAAGAATAATTTATTTTTATTCTTAAACTGGATTACAATGAGAGCTTTTAAGCAATTTTGATAAAAACACTGTCCAAAAGTCTTCAAACAGTTAAAACGTGCTGATGCTTCCAGCAAATCCACTCATAGATTTTCTTTAAACAGATTTTTGTCCCTGGCTAGGCTCATGTAACCATGAGGCCTGAATCTGATTTGATCTGTTCACTTTATTTTTATTTTTTATTTTTTTTACTGGAAGGGATTTGAATTAAAAGTGAACAATAACACAATATTTAGTCAGATGATCACAGAGGGTTGTGGCTGTGGCCTTCAAGAGAAACTTCCCTGAGCTACCTCTCAGTATATTTTGCTGCATAATAAACTCTCAGCTCTATTTCTTGCATTAATGCTTATTTTATTGTGGTGAAGTAGTGAGGCTGGCATTAACTGAAGTGAATAGGTGGATAAATACAGTGTTGCTTGTAAAGTCTCCTTCTTTCCATCCTTTTTATGTGGCTATGCTCACTCCACCTGGCATTCCACTGTCAGGCTGGCCCAGTATGTGTACAGAAAATGTGCTGTGCACAGTCACTGCTAGTGGTAAACAAACCATCCCAAAGCCCATACCTTGTCTCAGTGAAAATGTTGACATGTCTGCAGAAGCAGAATCAATAAAATGTGTGAAACATGGTGTTCAAGCTGCTCCTCAACTATGGTCTGTACTGGCAACAGTAGTATATTTTTAATTTTAAACTCTTCTCCAGCATCTCTCTGGAATAATGATGAGAAAATGAAGCAGCAAATGAAGTAGCTGAAGGGTACCATGTTCTGTGCCTGCTTTAATAAACATATATGAAGAATAGGTAAAGTTTTTTTATATTTTTTTTTATTTATTTAAATTTTTGTAGTTTTCTCCAAGGCTTCTGATAAATGTGAGCAGGAATTTAGCAGTTCTTCATGTGGCCTCATGCTTCTGCACCTGGGATGCCTGAAGAGCTGACTCAAAACTCAAGATTCTAATTGACCAAGATGGCATTTAAAATTTAAATAGGCGTAAATGCAGAATATTTTCTGAACTTTTATAAGGAATTTGACAGGCACATTTTACTCTGTCAAATATTATTATGTATAATATCAAATTACAGAGGGGAGAGAATATTTTGGAAAGTTAAAATAGGTGTTGTGTGGATTGCTCTTAGGCCCAGTCATAATGCTTTAAAACTTGTCACTCCTGTTCAGAAATTTTTCACTGAATTATTAGAATCTTTACAGCATCAGAGTTACCTCACAATTGGTAATACATTTTCTTTACTAACAGTAAATTAGATCTGCAGTCTTGCAAAAACCATTCTCATGTTAGTTTGAATTTGAAAATAAGTTTTATGTGTGAAAATTGCTTGGGTATTTCCGAAATAAATTAATGCAAATTGGCATCTTAGAGATGTTAGAGTTGGTTTGTTTTTTTTTTTTCTTGCATCTGTGAAATACTTTCCTGAATTTAAAGTTATAGTCTCTGAACTGTGACCCATGTTGGAGATATTTAGACATGGTTGGGGCAGTTGTAGATTAATGTGTCATGCAATCTGTGTGACTACAGGTTAGTCATGCTCATTAGTTTTCCTTCAAAGTTTCATCTTTTAATACAGGAAATACGGTTTAACTTCAGATTTTGTTTCTATCTAGTAGCACTTAATCCTCTAGATTCAGTTTGGGATTTTTTTCTTTCTGTGTTTTATATGTTTTTCTACATAATTTGCGATGTAAAAGGCAAAACTTCTGTTACACCTACCAGTTTCTCCTCTGGATGGGAAGCAGATTAGATTAAATTCAACTACAGACAGTGTTGTGATAACTTTTAATGTGATAGTGAAATGAGAGCACTGATCTTATGTAATTTGAGTCAGAAAAATCTGAGCAGGTAAACTGTTTGTAACTTCTCACAGATGAGGAGGAACATAAGTAATATTAGTAACAGAAAAAAGTCCATCTGGTCCAGCTTGCCTGAGCAGGTTTGATTATAATCTCAACCACCTGCTTTTCCACTGAGCTCTGCTTCACCACTTCTGTCCTATTCTAGTCCTGAAACAAATGCATCTCTTGTACACCTTCATAAATCTCTCCTTATAACTTTGATTATTCAGACCTTATGTGGTCTTATGGCACAAGAGATGCAAAGTCTCGGAAGAGATTTGAGCTACTAGGTTCTGAATGCTGCAAAAATCACAGAATATTAGGGGTTGGAAGGGAGCTAGAAGATCATCTAGTCCAACCCCCCTGCCAGAGCAGGGGCACCTAGACCAAGTCACCCAGGAACAGATCCAGGGGGGGCTGGAATGTCTCCAGAGCAGGAGACTCCACACCCCCCCTGGGCAGCCCATTGCCCAGAACAAAATGCTCCTGATGTAAGGGTTTGTAATCTAGTTGCAGAGAAAGTATGTGGATGATTACAAGAGTGGTAGCATTAGTTGAAAATCTAAGTGTGATATAATTGCCTTGATGAATTACAAAACACAGATGTTTATTTTGCTTTTAAATTTAACAACAGACAATGGTATTTATAATCTGTACTGACATCCTACTAAGATATTTATTACTCTTTTCTCAAATTTTTGTCAAGGCAGGACATAACTTTTTTGGAGGAATAAGGAGCATAGTTAAACCTCAGTTCTTTTCATTAGTGGCAGAGGGAAGTAAAACACAGCCCTGTGATGTAATATTTTCATTCTAGAAACTAAGGAATGGAGGAATTTACTGTTCTATGTCTCTCATTTTTCTGTTTATCAGACATGCTGCATTTCTGTGGCAGTGGTTAAATAATTTGTAATGCTATTTAAATGGTATTAAAAAGATTTAAAAATCATGTAGACAGCGATATGATCTGTTTCTGTAGAATAATATCAACCTTCCTGTCCTTCAAGTTCTTCATAAACACATTTACTGTGCTGATGTTGATGCTACTAGGTACTGTAAATTATACATTACATTATATACAATTATCTTTGATTATCTGAGTTTTGATTCCCTAGGGTAAGCTCCTGACAATTGCTCTGGGGTTATAGCAAAGGATATTCTTAGCCTGGACTGGCAGAGTTGTGCTCTGCTTCCCTGTGATCACTTTTCAGCTGCTGCAGATTGTCTCTTGACTGAGCATCTGAAAAAAAACAACCCAACAACTTAATCCACTGCTGGGGCTTTCTAAAAAGAATGTAAGTTCTGGGATGAATATCGGGTAGTCATTTAACTTGCAAACTTTGAGAGCTCCCATGCTGGGTATAGAGATAATGGGTACTGGTGCACATATAAAATATCCTATGAAATTACACATAAATGCTTACTGCTTGATATGTCTTAACACATTGTAAGGCTTTGTACTTACAAATATGTTTTCCATAAAAAAATCAGCACTTTGCAGATAAAGAGAAATATTCTGTTTCCCTCTCCTCCCCTGCTAACTGTGGGAGGAGATTTGCTGTGGAGTAGCCAGATATTTTTTGTTATCCTAGAGTTACATTTGGCACAATCTGCACAATCTCTTATTTTGGGTCAGTTCTTTTCTCTAGCAGTGGATTTTAAGCAGAGATCTCAAAACAGCAAAACCTTTCTATTTTTGTATTAAAATACCCAACCCTTTCCAGATAATAATGACACTTTATCAAATAGAGGAGCTTATTTTTCTTAGGCAGATCTGTTTCCTATATACAAATTTAAGTGGTTGAGGTAAGTCTGCAATCTAGTATCTTTCACTTAATATTTTTAATGATTATTTTTGTGCGTTTGGAAAGTACGGAGTACAACAGATGCATCTTGCACTGAACTTCCAGTCTTAGCATATTTTATAGCTTAGAGCAAATAGATAAAGGATTAAAATTAATTAATTTACAGTGGTATATATTAAAATGTCACAATTAATCAGATTTAAAACAATATTTTCTGTAGTTGTTATTTTTTTGTCTCTGAAATCCTTTCTGCTGGCTCTGCTACTAATTACCCAGCCACTAGGCCTTCAGAGTCAGAAAATGCACCATCACTCAGGAGACATTTATCCAAAAAAACAGTGTGTAGAAGTGCCTTTACAGGTCAGATGCTATAGCTGTTCTTTGACAAAGAATCTGAATCAGCATCAGTTGGTGTTCTGGCTCCTCTGCCCCACTGCCTCCATCTGTTAGCTGCTGTTGCTTCCAGCCCTCATTTTAAACTTCCAGACCTGTAATCTGTTTCATTGTTCCCTGGCAATGCTGGAGCACAGAAATATCACTACCAAAGTTATGGAAAACATTGAAATTAACTTGGTACTTGGAACTCTTATTGTGTGTGGCTTAACCAGTCTTCAGCTAGTAATAATTTATTAATCATAGAATCATTTCTTCTGGAAAAGACCTTTAAGAACATTTTGTCCGACCATTAACCTACCATTACCAAGCCCACCACTGAACCATGTCCCTGAGAAGCTTGTCTAAATGTCTTTTAAAGACCTTAAGGGCTGGTGACTCCAGAAATTTTTCCTAATATCCAATCTAAGCCCTCCCAGGTGCAACATGAGGCCGTTTCCTCTTGTCCTATCACTTCTTACTTGTGAAAAGAGACCGAGACCCACTTCACTATAACCTCCTTCCAGATAGTTGTAGAGAGTGATAAGCCTCCTTTTTCCAGCCTAAGCAACCCCAGTTCCTTGAGTGGTGGGAGAGAAGACTGAAGACAGCATTCTGGTTCAAGCAGCATCCCCTGGAGAGTCCTAGCTGATATACTTTAGGGATGGGCTCTACCAAACAGATCCCAGCTTAGTGGGGTATGGAGACAAACTTATGTGACCTCTTTTTTTTACCTTTAAATCGAGGCTGCATGGTTTGACAGTTCCTTATGTTCTAGTCACTTGAACTAATATACCTGACTACATGGCTTCCATGTCCTTCTTGTTAGAATGATAAGTGGAAAAGGCTATTAAAGTTCCATCTTAATAGTGTTTGGAGCCAATGTAGTTTATGACAGATGCTGTGGTAGGTAATGACCTGGTGGACACAGAGCATGTGTGGTTAGCTGTGTGCTTTCAGTAATGACAGTTTAATGTAAGTATTGACAACTGGCCCAAAAGTAATTTGTGGAAGTATGGGTGTCTTTTTGGATGCATCACATAGACTGTAAATAAGTAGTATAACTATCAAATACAATCAATTTACCACTGTTAAATAAGATGGTATCTCTTACTAGCTTGGTTCTTTTTTATTCCACAGAGAAGTAATTTAAGACTTGTAGAAATAAAAATGACATATAAATAAATATGGGTGGTCAATCCCACTAAATACCTGAACTCGAGTTCAAAGTGTTAACTGTCCTTTGTTTTGAATTATATAATACGTAATGAACTTGTTTTTAAATCTGTTAATTTATATTTTTCAACTGAATACAGTAAGGTTTGGATCAAGTCCACAAGGATTATGAAACTCGTGTCCATTACCTAAAGTACATGTCTGGCTTTTTCTATGGTTTGCAAATTGAAGGAGTGGGCTGAAAGTTGCATGTTAGTGTATTTTCTCCTAGAATATTTAAAATGTTTATTTAAGGGCTGGGGGAGATTGTTGGTAGTGTGTCTTGATGTCCCCCAGCCTTCCACTGTTAATTCTTACTATATCTGGCTTGGAAAAATGAAGAACCAAATAAATGACTGAAGGAATTTGATCTACAAGGTACAAGTTATGTGAAGGGGACATTGATATTTCCTTTGAAAAAGTATGTTTATACCTTTGAGCTGGAGGACTTCAGTACATTCCAGTTAATTGGATTTTTATTTGTTTGTTTCTCTCTATGTACATTTCCCTAGCATTCTTTGAATTTATTGTTCTAAGGGGCAAAAAATCAGC
Source organism: Ceyx cyanopectus (assembly GCA_013401355.1). Taxonomy (NCBI): domain Eukaryota; kingdom Metazoa; phylum Chordata; class Aves; order Coraciiformes; family Alcedinidae; genus Ceyx; species Ceyx cyanopectus. The sequence continues at coordinate 4,034 of VYZU01055428.1, read as the reverse complement.
TTAATGTGGCTGAGTTAGGATCAATTATTGTTTTCTTCCTGCAGCATTATGTTGTTCTAACGGATTCACATTCAGACTTTTTAACGTTGTGGGAAAAGGTTTCACTGGCATCTATTCTTGCCATTAAAGTGCTTCCCGTCTGAATATTTCCTGCCAAAATATGTGGTATCCTGCAGAGCAAGAGGATGAGGACATAGTTTGCAATGAAGCTGAACNATATATATAAAATATAGATTATCTAAAGTAACTTTAAAAAAAATAATTATTTGGTCTCAGTTTTTGTTATCATCAGGCTAAGGGGTAGAGTGAGAATTTGGTCACAGTTAACGTGTCTCACACTTTTATAACACAGTTTGACATCAGGATTCAATAACACTGTTATATTGTACTGATTGGTAAATGTTCAAACTCTTAAACCTAACTTATTTTATAAAATACAGAACAATTGGAAAAGTGTTCTAATAAGAAATTAAGCCTTATAGACCCACAAAAGAGACTAGTGACAGTGTAACAGTAGCTGCTGTTTGATTTTGATTGAGAGCCTGCTGTGTACTGAAAGACTTGCTAAATACTCCACTATTTTCAGAGATTTCAGGTATATGCATATTAATAAAAATTCTTCTGTGTGTTTCTTCATCTTTTGAATTTTTCCTGTTGTCTTTATTGAAGTGTCCAAATCCAACATGAACATTAAAATTGCTTTGGATCACTTACCTTCTCAATATCCTTCTCCACAAAGGAGTGCACATCCTTTTCTGTTAAAACTAGGAGTGAAGTCAGAGATGGAGTCACTGTGAATTAATTTCTGGATCCTTACGTAATAATCTTTATTCCTCTGTTGTTTTCCATAGTATGTGTGAAAAGAGACTCTTCAGTTCCTGACAACTGTATGACCATCTCAAAGGCCATGGGTTAGGAGTGTCCCAGTGTAATTAACTGACACTCTTACTTATTTACATTGATATATTCCATGAAGTTGGATCCATGCAGCTTAGGGAACAACTGAGTCTTCAGGAGCACTGTGGCTTTTTTCTGGCCTTTCCATTGATGTTGAGAGGGCCATGATTTTTGACCTGGCCAAGCTCTGCTGTCCTAACCATGTGATACCTTAAATATTTTACAGATTCAGAAGTGTATCTGAGTATAATTCACAGTCCTCTGGATTCTTGCTAAGAGGGGATATGATCTGGCCTGTTGTTTATTCTGGGTAGCATGTGTAATACTTTGGCTTGTCTTGGTTCTTCCCACGTTTCCCTAGACCATTCTGCATCTTAAGTTTTACAGCTCTTATTGTTGATATTTTGTGTGGGAGCAGTTTTGTGTTTTCAACTGGTATGGCAGCAGATCAAGCAGAAGGTTTTGGCTTGTGCACAGATTCTGGAGGCAGGTTTTGTAGAAGTTTGCTCTGATTTTTGGCTTGTAAGCTTTGGGACTATATACCATGTATTACTTGATTATAAGTTAGCCCACTCACTAAATAGTTCACTAACCACATACAGTGACTTAAGAAGAGGGCTGAAAAACAGAGATGATACTAAACAAAGCAGAGGAAAAGCACATTGTGTATCATTTACAAAGTGTCTCATGGTAAGTGGCTGTGTGATGCTATATGCCCTGGGTACCACAATGCACTTCATTGCCATATGACCAAAGAAAACTAGATAGTGCTGAGGCTGCAGTGAGGTGCAGAGTTGCTTCTGAATTGTTCCACTTCTGACAACACAGGCTCTGGAAAGAAAGTCTGACATGGTCTGGTTTTCCTGCTTTGTGTTGGATACCTGGACAAGAAGGTGCTTCTCAAAAAAAAATGTGCAGAAGAAGAAAGTTAAGAAAATAGCTCTCAGCATTTTGGAAGTACAAGTTCACTTTAGAGCTTTAAACAGTTTTGTGTTGGATACCTGGACAAGAAGGTGCTTCTCAAAAAAAATGTGAATGAGGTTAAGAAAATTGTTTAAAGCTCTAAAGTGAATAAAGTGTAATTCACTACTTGTATTCAGATCCCCTTACAGCTAGTATTTTGATTTATGTATGTGAACATCCTGAGAACAAACTGCTAACACTCACTGTAGCCAAGGCCACAATGTAAGAAAAATGTGTCCTATTNTTCACTGGCATCTATTCTTGCCATTAAAGTGCTTCCCGTCTGAATATTTCCTGCCAAAATATGTGGTATCCTGCAGAGCAAGAGGATGAGGACATAGTTTGCAATGAAGCTGAACAGTTTGCACTTCCTAACGGTGACACCAGACATCAATCTTTTGTAGAGACAGCCCAGAATACAGGGGAATAAGAACTCTCACTCCCAGTCCCCCACCAAAAAAACAAAAGGAGAATTATCTTCTCTTTTTTTTTTTCTTTTCCGTTTCGTTACAACATTTCTAAGATTCTCTAAGATGAATATGTTCTCAAATTGCATATGGATATCCACATTTCCATGGATAAATTGCTTTTGAGGTAGTAAAAATATATATAAAATATAGATTATCTAAAGTAACTTTAAAAAAAATAATTATTTGGTCTCAGTTTTTGTTATCATCAGGCTAAGGGGTAGAGTGAGAATTTGGTCACAGTTAACGTGTCTCACACTTTTATAACACAGTTTGACATCAGGATTCAATAACACTGTTATATTGTACTGATTGGTAAATGTTCAAACTCTTAAACCTAACTTATTTTATAAAATACAGAACAATTGGAAAAGTGTTCTAATAAGAAATTAAGCCTTATAGACCCACAAAAGAGACTAGTGACAGTGTAACAGTAGCTGCTGTTTGATTTTGATTGAGAGCCTGCTGTGTACTGAAAGACTTGCTAAATACTCCACTATTTTCAGAGATTTCAGGTATATGCATATTAATAAAAATTCTTCTGTGTGTTTCTTCATCTTTTGAATTTTTCCTGTTGTCTTTATTGAAGTGTCCAAATCCAACATGAACATTAAAATTGCTTTGGATCACTTACCTTCTCAATATCCTTCTCCACAAAGGAGTGCACATCCTTTTCTGTTAAAACTAGGAGTGAAGTCAGAGATGGAGTCACTGTGAATTAATTTCTGGATCCTTACGTAATAATCTTTATTCCTCTGTTGTTTTCCATAGTATGTGTGAAAAGAGACTCTTCAGTTCCTGACAACTGTATGACCATCTCAAAGGCCATGGGTTAGGAGTGTCCCAGTGTAATTAACTGACACTCTTACTTATTTACATTGATATATTCCATGAAGTTGGATCCATGCAGCTTAGGGAACAACTGAGTCTTCAGGAGCACTGTGGCTTTTTTCTGGCCTTTCCATTGATGTTGAGAGGGCCATGATTTTTGACCTGGCCAAGCTCTGCTGTCCTAACCATGTGATACCTTAAATATTTTACAGATTCAGAAGTGTATCTGAGTATAATTCACAGTCCTCTGGATTCTTGCTAAGAGGGGATATGATCTGGCCTGTTGTTTATTCTGGGTAGCATGTGTAATACTTTGGCTTGTCTTGGTTCTTCCCACGTTTCCCTAGACCATTCTGCATCTTAAGTTTTACAGCTCTTATTGTTGATATTTTGTGTGGGAGCAGTTTTGTGTTTTCAACTGGTATGGCAGCAGATCAAGCAGAAGGTTTTGGCTTGTGCACAGATTCTGGAGGCAGGTTTTGTAGAAGTTTGCTCTGATTTTTGGCTTGTAAGCTTTGGGACTATATACCATGTATTACTTGATTATAAGTTAGCCCACTCACTAAATAGTTCACTAACCACATACAGTGACTTAAGAAGAGGGCTGAAAAACAGAGATGATACTAAACAAAGCAGAGGAAAAGCACATTGTGTATCATTTACAAAGTGTCTCATGGTAAGTGGCTGTGTGATGCTATATGCCCTGGGTACCACAATGCACTTCATTGCCATATGACCAAAGAAAACTAGATAGTGCTGAGGCTGCAGTGAGGTGCAGAGTTGCTTCTGAATTGTTCCACTTCTGACAACACAGGCTCTGGAAAGAAAGTCTGACATGGTCTGGTTTTCCTGCTTTGTGTTGGATACCTGGACAAG
>VYZU01055427.1:0-30756 GCA_013401355.1 Ceyx cyanopectus | reverse complement strand
TACTCCAAAATGCATCTACTTCTCACTGCCGTTATGATATCTCCACAGTTTATGTTTTAGCAGGAAAACCAGCCCAGAAAGCTGGTCAAACCCTAAATCTCTGACTAATTGCTGACTCTTTTCTTTTGACTTCATTGTTACTGCCATTGTCATCTGCCTCTGAACTCTAACCTAAAAATCAAACTGTGCCACGTTCTGAAGCCACTGGTGTTGTGCAACGTTGGTTTTTCTGAGCGAGGCTGAAGACCATTGCACCACATTCTTAGACAAACATATGTGTCCTATTGCAAGCCCAGATAGGGTGAAATGTGTGCTCAGAGCTCAAGGCAGCCCTTTAACTGCCAGCTTCTCCTCAAAAAAAACCCCATTTCATCTGTCCTACCAGCCTTGGCACTACATTGAATGCTTGGGGTGTGTGCCCCTCACACAGTTACACAAAATAAACTGGACAGGTGATGTGTTTGGAGATCTTTGCTTTTTCAGTTGCATTTTTTGTGTTTTCTACTGACACAGGATCCCTCTCTCCTTTAGGGAACAGCTAGGACTTGATCCTTTCAGCTTTAAAGGGTAATAAAATCCCAGTGGAGTTGGCTGTACCTACACGTCACTCAGCTTTCTAATAAAGCCGACTGTGCTTTACTATGTTCTTGTCCTCCCCACTGCTTGCTTCCTGGTTTAGCTTGATCACCTTTTAATAGGGCATTATTTTCAGTAACTCCAATCTCATAGGGGATTCCCTGCATCAGCAATTGCTTTGGTTTCATACCCTGACTTTTTATTTCTGTAGTTACAATGTCTTTTGTTTTCTAGTATTTCTCATTAGCTGAAACCTCAGCCTGCTCTGGAGCCCATTTTTTCTGCTCCATAAACAGACTTAGTTCAAAGGTGATACTGAGTGGGTTTATGGAGATGTAGGTGAAATGGCATCAGTGTTAAATAACTCCTGTTAAGTGACTGTCTGATGGAGCTAATGAAAATTGGAGTTTATTAATCTATTGGGTTTTGTTGTTTTGGGTTTTTTTTCCCCTGACTTTTTACTTCTGGTAGAACTAGGCAGTAGTGTGAGGTGATTGATCTTGAATCCTGAAGAAATCTCTACTCAAAATAGGCCTTGTATAGCCACAGGTAAAGCCTATCAGCTTGAGTCCTGCCCATGAGCTGTGCACACCCCTAATACTCTTCCTTTTATATCAGGATGCATGTTTTGGCTTTTTTCCTTATGCTTTGGCTTTTGTGAATGACAACTTGGCTTAAATAATGGGAAAGAAAACCATTCAGGGCTGGAATTTTCTGTCCTCACAGAAATAAAACAATCTTGATGGCAGTACCATCATACATACCCCTGAAGGAGCTTCTATGTGTGCTAGTTTCCAGATGTGGGAGAGGGATTGGGGTGTAACTAGCTCTGAAAGCATCATCTCTTAAATCCTGAGTGTTGCACTTCCTGACATCAGGGTGGAGTCACCAGTCCCAAGGTAGATCAATAGGCTTCCTATCTGAGGAAAAGACAGTGATTCAGAGTGGGAGCTGCCCATGGGCCAGTGAGGTGATTGGGGGACTATTAACTTAATCAGTGAAGAGATTAGTAAACACACCCTGTCCTAGCTTCAGTGTCTTTGTCAGTGCTGCTCTGTTACCATGTCCTCCACCCTGGTCTTGCCCCTTCTCCAGGAGGAAAGTGCTTATTATTGTTATCTCTTTGATTGGAAACACTACCTGTCTCCTGAAAACCATGCTGACCACTCATCCTCACCACCCTTGTGACAGAAAGGAGACATTTCCACCAGCCCATGTGTGCATATATGCAAGCTGTTGAAAACCAGGGTCTTAGTGCTTAGGCAGTGCTGCTGAGAAAGGTATTAGCTAGAGCTAGAATAAAACTGTTGAAAATCCCCTTCCTTTAAAAAAATAAAATTAAATTAAATAATGCCGAGGAGTTTTTGAGGAAGGTGAACTTTGGTGTACAGAGGAAAGGCAAGAGCCCAGAGAGCTGTAGAAGAATGGTCAGAATGAGAGCAGGAAACAAGTGCTGAAACTATCTGGCCAGTAAAAAAAACTTATTTCTTATACATCCCGCAAGTATGCTTGAAGACCAGATAAGAGCTTTAGAAAAGATTGTTATTCTTCCTGGTCATTGTGGCCTTCCACAAAAGGTGTGACTGGGACACTCTTAGTTGAGTTACTTTATACCATTTCATAGGGTTCTAGAAATTCCTGTGTTCACTCTCTGGCTGCAGAAACATTGCCAGTTCACTCCCTCCTCCCCTGTGAAAGTGTCTGAGAACAGGTTTTCCTGCACAGCTGACCTTTTGCACCTCTGTGGGACAACAAATCAGGGATAAGTCCCTTTCCCACCCTTGTGCAATTCAGTATTAAGGAGCAAAAGTCATACAGGGGACTAAGTCCAGGAACATGGGAGATAAAATATCATCTGCCTTTAAAAAGAGTTGTTAGAGCTCAGTGCTCTCCAGGTGTCGTGCAGGGGGTGGTTTTTGGCAAGCTGGCTATTGCATTATTGATTTGGCAGCAAAAAGCTGTAGATGGGAGCAGGCAGTTACCAGTGACAGGCACTTGGTTTTCCTAGGGGAACTTAAAGCACTCGCTACTGAAACCTGTGATTGCCCAGGAAGATTTAAAATGTCTTTCTGAAAGAGCCTGAGTTCTTCCAGTCTCGCTGGCAGTGTGCTCCAAGAATATTTATTCATGTACTTCCATCTTAATTTTGGCTTCATTTGACTTCTTTTGACACACCAGGGCACAAACAGGTCTTATTTTGTGTTATTTGTTTGTTTTCAACACTAGGTAAAGCTTTATAGGCTGTAAAAATTGTTGATAAGAGAAATGCCTGTTTGTCTGGAAGTCAAGGCCTCAGAAAGCTCCACTTATGTTCTGGTGTTTTGAATCTTGAGTCTTCCTAAAGCAAACTCCTCTATCTTAAACAATCACTCTTGTGTGTTAGCCTGTTGAGTGTTTGTCTTGCAGGTGAAGAGGATGGTCTAAGTGGCTGAATGCAGGAAGAGCTGCTGCTTTTCCAGTGCAGAGTTAAAACCTGGTAGCTCTGCTGTCGTGGTGACCTTGACATCTTGCTGAGCCCGCATCTGCTGGCAATGTTTTTTTAATTTGAGAAGTGTTTTCCAGTGTCCCTAGCAAAAGAAAGCTCAGACAGCACATCTGCAGGGCTGTGTAGTAGTTGGTTTTGAAACAAGCTCCTGTGTGGTGTGCTCACATCACTGAACTCACCAGCCCTCCTCCTCCCCCTGCTTGACACTGCTGTTTTCATAACTACCCTGAATTTCTATTTGTCTTAGATCTTTGGTATCCGTGGGAGCATCTGTGGGAGCAGTAACCAAACAGAGCCTGTTCCCTCCTCTCATGCCTGCAGGGCGACCTTTCCGTGTGTCCAACGCCTCCCGCAGCAGCCGGAAAGGAATTGTTGCAGGCAGCCTGCAAGAGCTCCTCACCAAGGTACAGCTCCCACCCTGGCTCACACTCAGAGTGCAGCATCCCAGGAAAGTGACCCACACACTCTTGTTCTGCTAAAAAAATCATTACTGGGGAAATCCAGGAGAAAGTGTCAGAGAAGCAAGTCTTGCTGGGAAATGATGGGTCCTCTTTCTAACACTAAAAGCTGGTTTTTTTTTTTAGACTTTAGATGCCTTTCTTCTGTCTGCTGGGATAGTTACTCTGGTTTTGGAGGAAGATGGCACTGTTGTTGACACAGAAGAGTTCTTCCAGTCCCTGGGTGATAATACACACTTCATGATTCTAGAACAAGGGCAGAAATGGACCCAAGTAAGTGCTGTCTGCTTCTCCCTCACTTGAAATGGATGGGGAAAAGTCTGGCAGCTAAAATGGTTGGAAAGGGGGGAGAAGAGGAAGAAAACCCCCAACAAAGTTATCAACTCCTTGAGCTTTTCTTCATGACAAATCGAGTTCATTTTTTGACTTGTCCCTTGCTGTTGGCAAAGATCTGCCAAGAATTGAAATGAAGCTACAACTGAATTGTAGGGGGAGTTCCCTGCTTTCAGAAAACCTCAGAAATGACTTTGTTCTTGAGCCTTTTTGTAACATTAAACTTCATGCAGAGCCTTAATTTTTTTTTTTTAAATGCCATGTGTTTAAAGATTGGCTTTTAGAGAAGAAGAAAAAAAAGCCCAAATTAAGCAGTGTAAACTAAATTTTCCCTTGTGAACGAACTAACAGTTTGGGAAAGGTTAAATGCCTGTTTAATCTTGCAAATGGCTAAAAGTTGGCATCAGAACCTAAATTAGTCTACATGCCTCAAGATAGTGAAGAACTACTAAGTTCAACTAGCATTAGCCTTCTAATCATATCATCTCCATGTCCAGTTTGTGGTTTTGTGGGGGAATAGTCATCTGTGTGTCAGTAAGATAAAGTCAGTCTCCTAATTATCTTTCCATGAAATGGTTATTGCTAGAAAGCTCACTTCAGAAACACTTGTGGCAGGTGCAGAGCTAGCTGAGGAGCTGTAAGCAGGCTGCCATTTCTGCTGGGACACAAACACCTCAACTGTGTGACCCCCATTTTCTCTGCCTTCTGCTGCAGTTTGTATGTTTTTCATAGAATCCCAGAATGGTTTGGGTTGGGAGGGACCTTTCAAGGTCACCCAGTGCAACCCCCTGCAGGGAGCAGGGCCACCTGCACCCAGAGCAGGGTGCTCAGAGCACCAACTTCCCCTGGGATGGTGTCAATGATGGGGCAGCCACCACCTCTCTGGGTACCCTGGTGTAAAAAAAGTGTCTTCCTTCTCTCCAGTCTAAATCTCCATATTTTAATTTAAAACCATCACTCCTCATCCTGTCACAGCAGGTTCTGATAAAAAGTCCCTCCCCATCTTTCTCTAGGCTCCCTTGAAGTGCTGTAAGGCCACAGTAGGGTATCCCTGGAGCCTTTTCCATTCCAGGCTGAACCCCCCCAGCTCTCCCAGCCTGTCCCAGCAGAGGGTTCCAGCCCTCCCAGCATTGTTAGGGCTCCTCTGGCCCTACTCCAGCAGTTCCCTGGCTTTGCTGTGCTGAAGCCTCCAGAGCTGGACCCAGCCCTGCAGGGGGGTCTCCCCAGAGGCCTGGGAGCACTGGGGCAGGATACCCCCTGGCTGGGGTGCAGCCCAGGATGCAATTCTCCTTCAGGACTGTGAGTGCACATTGTATTGTTTTTCGCCAAGATACCTCACTGGCTTCTCAACCTGCTTCATCTGGGCCACAAGCTCCAGCAGCAGCAAAGAAGTTGCATCCAGGGTGTGACTCCACCTTGCTCCTTCCTCTGCTGCCCTGTGTCCTGTCTGGCACAGGAGCAGAACAAGTCTGACTGCTGCCCTTCAGGGTGTGCTGAATGACAGCAGAAGGACCTGCCACAGCTTCACAGATCCTCTGCAGGGTAACACAGGCTCCTTCATGCTCCATTCAGATGTTCTGGTGCTAATGTGGCAGGCAAGGGGATACTCTGCCAAAAATACCAACTACTTCTGCCAATCCCAAACTGTTGTGGATGGGGGGCGGGGGGGTGGGGTGCTGTTGCTGGAGCTTGGAGACCATGGAAGTAAAAGAAGCATAAAATTGCTGGCTGCTGATACAACACAGCGTTTAACTTGGTCTGACTTGCATGGCACGGAGTGAGGAGGTGACAGCACAAAAAGGCTCAACAGTTATTGCTTCAATTAGCATGTGAGGACCTGAGAAGGTGCTTGGAGTCGCTGGGGTGGAGCTTGAGCAGAACGCGCTGAGCAGAGTATCCACCAGAGGTCTCTGCAGATCTGGGGCTCACGATTTTCTCATCTTGGAGCAAGTCCTGAAAGCATCAGTCAGCCCTGAAGCAGGCCAGGGCTGCTCTCAATAACGGAGGCTGGATTGAAGGTGGAAGATGACTTTCCATACTACTGACCTTGCTTTTTTCCTTAAAAACTCAGTATTAACTTCTTGGGCCTTTCAGTGCTTCTCCATCAGAAAGATGGGGACAGACTTTTTATCAGGGCCTGTTGTGACAGGACAAGAGGTGATGGTTTTGAGCTAAAAGAGGGAGATTTAGACTGGAGAGAAGGAAGAAAATTTTTACAAGTGTGGTGAGAGGCTGTCCCAGGTTGCCCAGAGAGGTGGTGGCCGCCCCACCCCTGGCACCATCCCAGGGGAGGTTGGTGCTCTGAGCACCCTGCTCTGGGTGCAGATGCTCCCTGCAGGGACTGGGTGACCTTGAAAGCTCCCTCCCCACCCAAACCATTCTGTGAGTGCTCAGCAGTAGTGTGCTCATTCCTAACCAGAAGGACCTGATGTCATCCTGGTTATTTGGTGACCTGTTTCAGTGTGGACTAACTGTGCTGCCTCAGCTAGCAGCTGGAACATACTGGGATAAATAAACAGCAGGAACACTGAGCAGTGGTGTTACCTGTGGCTTCAGTATAACCTGAAGAAGAAGCAATCTTACAGGAAAGAAATATTCAGGAGGTGCTGTGACACTCCACAACTTAGTGTCTGTTTGGAACAGCTTCAGAAGCCTGGCCAGGACTTGAACAAAATTCTGTAAGCTATGGATTTGTTTCCTCTCTCTGCTAGTGTTTTAATTGGAGTTTAGAATTGATTGAGACCTGGCCCCATGACTGGAATGAGCAATTAAAAACTCTTAATTGTCCTGCTGTAGTTTCCTGGCTCATGGTACAAACTGTCTCTCTCTCTCCCTCATTTTAAATTAGGCAAGAAATGCAGTTGCTGCCATGAAGCGCAAGAAGAAAACTGGAGTGGCCAACATCACATTTGATCTCTACAAGCTGAACCCCAAAGATTTTATTGGCTGCTTAAACATCAAGGCAACCTTCTATGAGATCTACTCTGTCTCCTATGACATCAAATGCATGGGAGCAAAAAGTGTCCTGAGGTGAGTTTGGTTCCACTGCTGACCTTCCACTGACTGCCTTGGTGTGAGATCTGTGGCTGCTGCTTGGCTCTGTCTTGAGAAAATCAGTGTTTTTAGTAATTCTGATGTAGTGGCCAAAATGCTGCATCTTCCTTTGTAAGGTGCAGAGCTGACTTGGAAAAACTTACTCTATGTTTTTACAGTGGAATCTTAAATTTCCCCCCCCACCCCATGAGGCAAAGATCCTGTCAGTTTGTGGTGAGGGTGTAGGCACAGCCTCTTTGTGTGAGAAGAGATTGGACACTGCTGTTTTCAACTGAACTTGTCATCTGCAGTAAGACTCTGATGTCACTTTAAGACCTTTCAAGTTCTGGTTGAGACACAACAGTGCAGCGCTGCTGCTGTGTTTTATGACTCCAGGGCCAGATCTGCTCTGTGCAGAGCTGTATATGCTGTGAGCTTTTCACTTCCCTTGAGCAACACCACAGTCTTTAGTTTGGGGTCTTAAGTAGCCCCCTCCTCTCAGGATGCAGCTATTAAGCATTGTAATGCTAATGCTGTTCCCTGTCTTTCAGTCTGACCTCTCCCACTCTACTTAGGTGGTCCCTTGCTTAATCTGGTGTGAGTGTGGAGGAGACTGGTGGTGCTGTGGTGTTCATCCAGCTATGTGCTACACCCACCTGTAGCACAGGCTTCTTTAGGGTTTCCTCAGAGCAAAGGTTAACCCTTGAACAGCTTCATTCCTCCACTTCTTCTGATTGTCAAGTCTCTTGAGCCAGAAGAAACTGATTTCTCACCATCTGCTGTGCAGATGAGTATCAGCACTGGAACCTGCAGTGCTGAGTGTGAAGTGACAGTTCTGTCTCCCTGCCAACACGGAGCAGCTGGTGAGCAAGAGGCAGTGCTGGCAAACAGCTGAAGTAGCTGTGGAGTTCTTCTGGAAGCCCTGTTATGTTACAGAGTGGAGCTGTCAGGGGAGTCCCAGTGTCAGGGTGGGAAACCAGCCTGCTAGAAAGGAACAGAGGTGAGAGAAGGGACAACATGGGCTACCCTGAACACAACAGCCCTGTGTCAGCTGGCTGTTGAAGCTGCAGGTGGATGCTGTTCACTTCTTGGTGTAGTCCCTCTGCTAAGGAGTTCCAAACTGCTGACTGTGACACCCTCTCCCGAGCCCACCTGTGGAGTGTTGGGGGAGAGGACTCTCAGATGCTGCAGCTGTCCATGGGTGGGAGGGGAGTGCAGCCTGCCAGGCCTGGTTAGTGCATTTCCCCTCTTGTGTCCAGCTGAAAGATCAAATTCCAGTTGGACAAATAACTCACTCTGTGGCTTAAGTGCCAACTGCTCTGCTGTGCAAGTGCCATGGTGCAGCTGCCCAGGAGCTGGGAACCAGCTGCAGTTTCTGTACCACTGCAAAGGGAAGGCTGTGCTGGGATGGCTAGGAAGCAGGAGTAAGGGTACAGTGGTTTTTCAAGGCTTCCCAAGCTCAAAGTGCAGGGCATTCTACTCTTGAAGTGCTGGATTTTGACTGCAAAAGCTTCTTTGATCACAGAGAAAAAACTGCATTTGTAGGAAGAATAGTTTGCCTTCTCTGCTGGGGCTCAAAGGAGAAGTGAGTAGCAGAGGGTTCACCACTGTGTGTTTTTTCAGGCAGGAGTTCAGAAAATCTTCCCTCTTTTTTTTTTTTTGCAGAAGCAGGAGGCTGGTCTGGTTTCTGCAGCTTCAGAAACAACCTTTTCCCAGTGTCAGAATGGTTCCAGTTCTTGTGCACTGCTTCCCCAGTGCCCCAGCCTCATGCTTGTGAGGGGGTGTTTAACTTTTGGGGGGGTGAGGCTTGAACACAGCTCTTGGTACTGATATCCTGGTTGTTCCTTGGAGAATGGAAGGAGGCTGCAGCTCTAACCAAGTGGAGTAAATGACCATTCAGAGATGATGATCACTCTTCCCCTGTGATCCTGCAGTGATGATGCTACCTGATCTCAGTTTGTGGCTCTATATTGCTTCTCACACAGTGTTATATATTTTAATGCTGGAATTTATTAGATCTTAAAGTGGTGAAGTGAGAATACTTAGGGCTTGGAGCTCAGGCAGCATTCATTCACCTGGCTTCATTTGTTTTGTGTTGGGCATCCACTGTAAGGTGATTGCTCAGCTTCAGCTCTAATCAGGTTTGATCTGTGGCTGGGAGATGCCTGCAGCATTGTGTTAGTGAATGGCTTCAAGGTGAGGAGGATTCATGCTGCAGGAATGAATCACTTGCTGGAAAGAGTTCAGAGAAGGGCACCAAGCTGGTGAAGGGTCTGGAGAACAAGTCCTGTGAGGAGAGTCTGGGGGAATGGGGATTGTTTAGTTTGGAGAAGAGGTTTTTGTGTGTGTTTGTTTGGGTTGGGTATTTAGTTTGTTTTCAGCTTTGTTTGTTTGTTTGTTTGTGTGTGGGGGTGTGTGTGTTTGTTATTGTTTTGTGGACTATTTTTGCTTTGTTCATGATCTTTTCCAACTGTGACAATCCTGTGAATGCTGCTGGGCTCCCAGGCAAAGCTGTTTTCAGGAGAGCTCTGGGAGTTTGGGTGATGGCTTTGCAAGAGGCCAGTAAACATCTGCCAGTATGACAGCCTGCCTTGTTTTTTCTGCCTCTGCCAACATGTCAGTAGTTTCCTATTAGTGGCCACAGAAGTATTTTTTTCTAGAGAAGGTACAAAACCTGACCAGCTTCTCCTTCCTTCTCACTGCTGAGAATCCTTAACTAGATCTACCAACTCATCCTAGAGGTGCCGTGGGTGGGGAGAAAGGGCTGACACCACCTCACAGGTGATTTATTTTATTTTTTTTCAAACAAATGGCTTTTCTTCCAGGAAGGTGCTTCGTCTGATGTCCCATGCAGCCCAGATAACTGGCCAGTTCCTTCTCTACACTGGCACATACATGTTGCAGCTGATGGGTGACTACGAGGAGGACGGCACGTGCGTGAGGTCCAGGAGGGACTAGTGACCCCAGCTGTGCTTCTGATACCAGATCCCCTTGCTCAGAGATGTTCTCTTGCCCAGTTGTGATTGCAATGTTATAGTCTGGGGATGTCCACTGATGTGAACTAACATTTTTTCCCCCCGTTTGGGACTGCTTGTAAGGCTCAGTCATTTGGAAGTAAGTGTTTGGTGTTCACAGGCTCTTAACATGATGGAAGGATGGGTGCCTAATGTCTGAGAACTCAGCAAGAGGAGAGAGGGCAGCTCAAAATGGCGAATAAATGCTCTTGGAAGCTTGCACACTTTGTAACCACTGGAATGTTTCTTGCATTGATCAAAACGTTGGTTGGTTGTGTAGGTTTTTTTTTTTTCATGGCTGTCTACTTCTCTTCTGGACAGACTGGGCTGTAAGGTGGGAGGGGCTGTGGTTTCTGGGGTTTAATCCTGAACAGTGCTGGTATTAGTGGTGCTGAGGTACAAAAGGGTGATGTGTACTTACTGACTCCTTCTACCAGCAGAACTACACCATACAGCTGAGTCCTGGTTCAGTGTCTAATTGGAGAAAGTGCAGCTACTAACCAACAGCTTAAGATTTAGCCTTACTTCCCTTAAAACAAGTAAAACCATTTCATTTTCTCTTCATATTCTTCTTCAAGCCTGCAGAAAGTTCAGGGCAGCATAGCTCATACCAGATACCTCCAACTTGGTATCTTTAATGTGTCTGCTGCCCAGTTCTGCCTGAATTCTTGAGTAATTTGCCATAGTTTCATGCATATGGCTTACAAGCAACCTGCTGAAGCTTCCTTCAGGGTTTAAACCACCACTGCTGTAGCTTTTACTGCTCAGTTGCAAGATGACACTACATCCCAAGTTGGACTTGAGGTACAGGCAAGAGATGCTGGATTTTGGAGCCCCTGTGTTCAGAGGAAAGCAGCAGGACACAGTCTAGTCTTGTGTAACATACCCAATGCTATAAACTTGGGGCTTAGAGTGTCCCAAGACAAGCTGTATGAAAGGCCAAAGGTTTTAACCCTTAGGTAGAATCATCCATCATGTTTTTTCCAGTTCACTGAAGTGCTGGTATAAGTGGCTTTCACTAGGAAACAAGCACTGTTGGGCATCTTGCGTCAAAATACAGACTTGTGTGGCTGAAGAGCCCAACTTTGGCTGCTCATAGGTGTGGCTTTTGAGGTTTTCATGTGCTTGCTTGTGAAGAATTGTAGGAAGTTATGTTGTTGCTCAAGACTGAAAGCTGTTAAGCAAATACAGGTAAAGGTGTCTGACCTGGTGGCAGGTGCCATAGCTCTGGTGATGGAGTGAGCAACTGGGGCAGGGGAGGAAAGCAGTGGGAGCAAGAGGGAAAAAGACCCATGTGGAGACCAGGGTGGTTGCCTTGTCTCTGTGGAGACAGGAATCCACTACCTGTGCACATCAGCTGCACTTAGCAGGTGGAGGAAAAACTCATCTGCTAAAAGAGGGCAAAAAATCCCCCATTGTGGTGGGTGGGATCTGTTCTGACCTGTCACTGAGTCTGTTCACTTTATATGTCACTAATATGTGAGGATATTGCAAATATCTGCATATTTCACTTTCATATGCTGGTTTTTGCCTTCCCTTTATGGATGTGATGCTGCCAGCTGGAGCTGCACCTTTCAAATCACTGTTGTGATGACAAGCAGCCTAAATCCCAGTGTTAAAGAGGCTGATGGACACAAGTTTGGTGGCTTTCCACCTTTCCCTTCAGTAAAGGACTTACAAATAAGTAGACATAAGAAAAACCTTGTCGTTTCCCAGAGTTCTGTTGTTTCCCACTGAATTCTGAGTGTTTGCTGGAGGAGAGGAGAGGGGAGGGCATAGTGCTCCAGACAAGGGGAGGACTGGTTCTTCCCAGTTTCTCACAGGGAAGAATACCTGTAGCTTGCAGCACTTGCAGGAAGTTGGTTTTTGTTTCCTTCACAAGAAAACAATAAAATATTCTGTGAGTAATGAGAAAAAGCTTCCATTTTACTATAACCTCTATACTTCATTTGTAGTGTTCTTCACCCACAACCCCAATGATTGTTGCTATGATAAATGTTGGCCAAAGCTTTTCTACCCCTACCAAGGAATTGCATTTAACTGATGCAGTGTAAGGACTTTGTCATTAATTCTTTCAATTGTATGGACCATATAGTCTCTTAAGAAAACCTTTTGAAAGCAAACTCTGTAATGCTCCTAAGACTATTTATGTTGCCAGTGGTGGGAGCACCAACATTAAAAGACCAAAACAACTTGCATGGTTTGTTACTGCTTTGTGTGAATTGCCTCTTCAACATCTGGAATGCAAAAGCTTTTGCAAGTCTGAACTGTGCAGATCTCAAATTCCAGTTTCAGTAACCAGAGGCCATTCTTGCAGAACTAATTTCCAAAGGCACTGAGATCTTAAGGTGATCTAGAACTCAGACTTGCTGTGAATTTGCAGTGTTTTTAAGCTGCTTTGACAGCTTAATGCTGAAACTTGAGCTGTTGCAGGTCATGTGAGGTGCAAAGTCTCCACCTCAGAGCATCTCCCTCTAGTTCAAAATGCAATCAGCTGAAACAAGTAACTCAGCTTTGGAATTTGCTCAACGTGGGAGGAGTGTCTTGGAAGTTTTAAGTGTCTGAAATAGTTTCAGTTCTGAATCTGGGGTTTGCCACAGCATTGGGGGGATGATATTTGCTACTCTCCCAGCTTCTTTCCAGAGACACAGTTTTGGCTTTGGGTCAAACTGGTGGAGTTTGTCATTTTCTGAGCTGGAACCAGTTTGATGAGGTTTTTTGGTTTGGGTTGGTTTTTTTTTTGTTTGTTTGATTTTTGTTTTTTTTGATTTTTTGGGGGTGTGCGTGGGGTGGGGGTGTTTTTTTTATTTGGGTGGGGTTTTTTTTGTTTAGGAGGCCCTGCTTTTCCTTCAGCTGTACATGGTACCTGACAAAGAAAACCATCAGCATACTTGCTTTTCACAGAATTACACACAAGTGTTGCACAGTAGCAGGAGACAAAAGCTAAAAGCAGAGGCTCTCAGCTGCAGGTATGTGGAGAAGAAATTAACTTTTCTGCTTGATGTTTTTAGCTTTTAATTTTCCTTTCCATAAACTCATTTAATCTGCTCCTGTTGCAGTGACATGTGGAAGGTGTGAAACATGTTTACTTACCTCCTTGCTTGCACTGGCCCTTTCTGCCTGTTGCTTTGCATCCCTTAGTAACAAGGCACCAAGTCAGACTCTCTGGTTACCAAAAAAGGAATTTTCACTGAAGTGCTGGATCTTGTTGACTCAGGCACTGCTCATGTTCTGCAGGCAAAACAAACTTGCTCCCTTCATGACTAGAATGAAGAATCTTGTAGCTTTTTTTCTTGTGTGTAATTTATCATTACTTCATTTCCTTCCTTTCATAAAACCATGAAGCTGTTGCTTTCTTGCACCTTCCTATTCTTTCAGGAGTAACAGGATTACAAGCTCTTCTGTCCAGGGAGAGAGGAAAAGGCAGGGTCTAAATTTCTTAGATGATTTGGAATATGCTCTAGGAAACATTCTGCAGCCCTTCCCTGCAGAGAAAAGAAGGGTAAAGAAAGGAAAATAGGAGTTCGAGCTGGAAGGGGTTTTTTTTCAGCACAGTGAGGTAGGTGTTCACAATTTAGGAAATGTTGGTAACTCTGAATATTAACTGTGAAGATAACTACCTATGATCACTTGTAACTCTGAATATTAACTGTGAAGATAACTACCTATGATCACTTGTAACTTTAAAATTATAACTATATTTCATTTCAGCATGCTTCTTCCTGAGACAGCACTTGAACTAAAGCCACAAGCTTTTAATTGAAAACAAAGACAGTTTAAACCAAAGTACAAGTGTGTTTTTGACTTGATGCCTCAAGTTTTACTGCAGGTATTAATGTGATTAACATACCACTTGAGTTATGCATTAGTAAGTACCCTTGTGGGACTAAAAGTTTATTGCTGCTTTCTCTACCTTATCATATATGCAGTTAATATGTTTATAAACATGAGGATTGATATTTTACTAGGGGAAAAGGTGGTTAAAATTTTCAAGCTCAGTAGATTAACTTGCTGTAGAAATGGAGATGGGTGAGAATTGTGGTAGTGATGGTGATACCTGCTGATGTGTGGTGCCAATTTTAAGGAGCACTGTCCATGAATAAATAAAATCAAATGGTGGCTTTGGATGTTGTCTATTAATTTCCAGAATAACTCCTTCCTGAACTAATCATGGTCTGTCCCAATTCCCAAACACTGGACTGCAGCAGTAAGTAACTGGATCCTGTGATGTGGCTCTTAACTCTTTACTGCTGACTCACTTTCTGGCCTCAGACAGCCCCTTCAAACTGTGTTTGCTTTCATGCAAAAGGAATGTCTTCCTCCATCTTTTAGCAAAGCTGCAAACCTACTGAGCACAGGAGGCTTCAGCAGTCCCTGGTTTTTCCCTAAATGCTGTAAGGATGGACAACCTCTTTTTCTAATGCTTCACAGACCCCCCTCCCAGTGTTTTACCCACAGGTAGAGTGGCACACATTTGGCTGCAGAGAAATAGGAGTTTAGTTCAGTGAGAGATGGGTCTGGTTCAGGATTAACTTAGTCTTCAGGAGGAATAGCCTGGTGGACTTCTAAGTGCATCCTGAGAGTGTTGCAGGGCTTGGCTCTTGAGCAGTTACCCTCCTGGGTAACAAAAAGCACAAACCCACAAGCTCTCAGTGCTATAGGTGACCAGTAAAATAGAAAACAAGTATTTTGCAGGTTTTTCTGAGTGACTTTTCAGAGCTGTGTTTGAAGAGACAAAACACAGTCCTACAGGACTAATATTTTCAGTTGTCATCATGCAAACTATTTACTGACCTCAGTCTCATGGGTGGTATTTAAGGTCACCCACCAGCCTGACTCATTCATAATAGGCCCCACTCCTAATATGCTCTGGGTTAGGAATGTTTATTAATAAAGCTTAATTATCACTTGAAAGAGAACATTGTCCTGTTAGTTGTTTTATAAAACAGCTTATGAAATGTAACACTCAGAAGTCACCTGTTGTTACAGGTTGGTTGTGATGCTGTTGTGTGTTCAAGAAAAAAACCCCACAACTGAGATTATCAGACAACAACTCTCTAGAAGAGAACAGTGGCTTAGTGATGTGGGCACTCAGGCTGTAATAAATAGACCCAGAGATATCTTGGACACCTTTAAAGTCTAGAAATTAGGTGTAATTATCCCTGACACATTGAGTAATTACACTGCAAAGTCCATCATCCCTTATGCTAAAAGCATTTCTAATTAAAAAGCATCTTCCCTTGCACAGGGATGCGACTTGTTTTGCTCCTGATCTTTGTTGTGTTTTCAACTGCTCTTCCCCAGTCTCAAAAATCAGGAAAGAATAAGCAAGAAAACAATAAATCTTCTTTCATGATAAGGACTATTGAATTATTATTGAGCTAGACAAACTAAAACCTACAGTAATCTTTTTTTTTTTTTATCCTTGAAATGCTCAAGTGCAAATGGCATCATTTCAGTGATTCCTGGACCAAATGTGCTTAATTTAGGTGCTCTCCCAGCTTCAGCTTTCCCATTTTCTTGCCCTCTCAGGGAAGTTGCCTAGAAAAGCTGCCTGGAGCAGTTGCAGAGTGTTGTTCTAACCTGCACTCACCTCCCTGAGTGATGATGCTTTCCAGATAAAAGTCACTGTCTTCCAGAATAACCAATGTGTTTGGCAGCAACAATTGATTATTCAGCAATAAACCATTTTATTCCAGTCTCCCCCCAAAAGCTGTTTCATCTTTTGATGGGATGATCAAGCTGCTTTTCTTTAGAGCTATAAAAACTTCCTGCAAACTACATTAAGATCAGAATTTCAATTAGAAAAGAAATGTACAGCCTCTAGCAGTTTCACCTCTGTGATCACTGAGTCCAGTGAGCAGTTCTTGCAATATCTCCCAGTCTTCCCTGGCCCTGATAGGTTCAGTTTTCACAAGAGTTGTGATCAGTGAAAACAAAGCAGGTTTTGTCACTGGCAAAATGACTGAAGGCAGGAGCAATCTAGCAGATAAAAGTCACTTTGTTTCCATGAACCCCACTTCTCCAAAGGGGTGGGTTGTTTGGGGTTTGGTTTTTTTGGTTGCTTTGTTTTGCATTTGTTTCTTTGCTGGTTTTCTTTCCTCAGAAAATCACAGAATCATGTTGATTGTTTAAGATCAAGTCCAACCTTTAACCCAGCCCTGCCAGGGCACCACTGCCCCATGGCCCTCAGCACCACAGCTCCAGGGCTTGGAAACCCCTCCAGGGATCATGAGGACTCCACCCCTGCCCTGGGCAGCCTGGGACAGCCCTGGACAACTCTTACAGGGAAAATATTTTTCTTAATATCCAACCTAAACCTCCCCTGGTGCAACTCGAGGAGATTCCAACAGCCACATCCTGGCTTTCACTCAGTTCTCAGCACTTTTTGCACTGCTCTTGTTTTCTTTCCTCTCCATTTTTATGCCTGATGCCATTACTTAGATGTCACCAGCTTCAAACACTCAGTTATTCCTGTTATTTAGCTACACTGTGCTCTGGCAACTCCTTTACACATGGAACCTGTCACATAGTTCCTTTTGTGGCCTTCCATCACCTCTGGCCAACATTTAAATGAAAACTATTTCACGGGTGGGTGGGGACAAATGTTCAGAAAAGGCATTTTTATCTGTTTTGCTCTGGCTGCAGTTCACACCAAGCCTTTTTGTGTAGGTCAGCCTCCCTGTTTATGTAGCATTTTCAGCATAGCTGTCTGCCAGGCTAACCAAGCTGCTGCCCTGAGATAAAATAACTGCCGAGTGCTCAGAGCTGCGCCCTGTTCCTGACAGATCCTATAGACCACGTGTCATATACGGTCCCTATCTGGCAGGGTATTAATTGTATAAAAATCTGTAGTATAAAAAAAAAAGTTTCAGAAGCATTTCAATTTATATTGGAGCATTTGAATTAAAAAAAAAAAGAATAAAATGTGATGAAATGTAATATCCATAACTGCATAAGACAGGGGAAAACAAGTCTGTGTCTGTGATGATCTAACTTAGCTGTCATCACCCTCAAATGACATCTTGGAGGTCATGTGGAGAGTTCAATGAAGAAACAGTTCAGCAGCCACTCAGAGGGCAAACACAGTGTTGGGATTTAACAGAAAATAAAGGCCAGAGCAGGAAATCTCCTCTGTACTGCACAAAGCTGAATGTTGTCCATCCCACTTCACAGGAGGACTGTCACAGGAGTGCAATGTCCCCCTCAAACACAGGGAGATTCATCAGACTAATACTTTGTGACTGGATTACAAAAGCACTTCTATAATGGATGCTTCAAAAGGACTATGAAATATGATGGTCCAGATCTGTCCTTCAGTTGAACCAAGACTTGACCACCATTGCCAGGATGCAGAAGGGTATTTTGAGGGGAGCACTTTCATGCTCTTTCCCTAGCAGCCATCAGTGATGTCATAGATGATAGTCAGAGATGTGATAATTCTAGATGAGATGGATCAAGAGTAGTGCTCACCTGCTCAGAACATGCTTTTTCTCCTGCTAGTCTTTAGCATGACTTCTGGGTAATGGACCACATTGTCCTCATTCCAATGTCTCCCACACTCAAAACACCAGGACTTTGCTGATAAGCTCTGCATTGTATTGGCATCTATTCAGAGCTGCCTAAACTCCAAAAGCAAGTCAGCAATATCTCAGATTCATCACCCTCTCCCAGCTGTACCACTCCCCCTCTGCGTGATACAGGGCACGGAGAGCAGACAGTCCAGCTACAATTTGTTTCCAGTCTGTCCTTCAGACAGCTCACTGGCCCAAAATCTCTGATGTGCAGGGAGGATGGAGAGTTGTTGCTGAATTCTGGCCTTATGTTGGGATATTTTAAGGACTCTGTAGAACACACGGTGCAGCCCATTCCCTGCCTCTGTTTGTTTATGTAGCTAAGTGACCTATTAGGATGGAAGTTAAAAACATAGCCACACCAAACACACATTGTGCCTGACAAAACAGGCAGGTACATGCCTGCCTCTGCTCCAGCTGCTCCAGCTGTTGCATAAAAATCACCACAGCCAGCTCTGCAAGAAGTTCTGGGTGAGTTACTGTTGGCACTCAGGTTAAGCACAGGGAGAAACAAAGGGCTGAAAGAAAATAGTCGTTCCACCCCAACATCAGGAAAAACTTCTTCCCGGTGAGGGTGTCAGAGTCTGTCCCAGGCTGCCCAGAGAGGCTGTGGAGTTTCCTCTGGAGACTTTCAAAACCCTCCTGGACAATATGACCCTGTGCAACCTGCTCTGGGTGACCCTGCTTGAGCAGGTGGGTAGGACCAGATGACCTCCAGAGGTCCCTTCCAACCCCTACCATGCTGGGATTATCAGATTCTGTGTTTCCAGAAGATGTGTTAGAAATAGAAAGACAAGTGTTTGAAAGCACAAAGGTGACTGAACTCCAACACATTAATATTCAGGGCTGGAGCTGTGGTTTTCCTTGTCAAACAGTGAGAAAAGGGTGTGAAAAATGCAGCTACAAACTCCTTCCAATGAGATGGTGGAATTCCTTTGGGGTTGTTTCTCTCAGACGTGTCACCCAGAAACACATTTACCCCTCCTCTGATGTTGTCACCTCTGCTTGAAGTTCAGATGACATCTTGTGTGCTGAGCCACAGACACCAGCCCTATCCCTCTGACAGGCACAGTCACAAAGCACACAGGTGAGCAGCAATAAAACCACCTTAGGTTTTAGTCTTGCTGTCTCCATTCCTCTTTTAAAAGGTTTGACCATGTTGGTGAGCTCTTGAGCAGTTCCCAGAGTCTTCTGCAGCTGCAGTATCTCTGTGCCGCTAGCAGATTTTGTCACAAGAGGTTGGCAGATTAAAAAGGCAGAGGTGGTGGTGGAGATAATGGGCAGATGCTTACAGAGTGTGGCTTCCCATGCTTTGTTTCCTCAGGAAGCCAGGAAAAAAAAACAACAAACCAAAACCAAGGTCACACTGATTAAAGAGGTTTTTTTAACTTGCATGATCATCTTTCCAACTAAAGGGGAGAGAAAGGAACAAAAGTGACCCTGGGACTTTCCTCCTAAAGGTGACCATGGGGTTAGTAGCATTTCCTAGGCTGTCAGAATGAATCCACTGTGTGGAGTGTATTTACTGCTCTGGTCATTAATGGAAGTGCTACACAAGCTTTGTAGTACTGGATTGTTCATTTTCTTATGTATCAAAACACAGTATGTTTATCATTCTGAAAAAGAAAAGAGTAGCTCTCATGTTAGTGGTTCTGCTATGACGTAAATTTCTCTCAGGTCCTTGAAAAGTCCAGGCAAGAGAAATAGTTGTAGCAACAACCCTGCTACAAACACAACTGTGTTTCCTGAAAAGCAGGAAGCAGCTTAACAATCCTATCATATGACCAGCTAAATACAGAAGAACTTTGCTGAGGTTTTTCCAGGGCATTAAAGCAAATTTCCATCTGACTTAGTGGGAGATGACTGTTGCTTGGGCTGCTGTTCCTGGAAAATCATTTTACTCTGTAGCACGGGCACCTTACACATTTTGCTCTGCTTTGAGAAATTTAATGTAGTGTTGACAGGAATTAAGAACCACGTGGGCTCTGCCCATCACATTGGAGCACCAAAGAGTTGTCCAGTGGAAACAAATTGTTCCAGGCTTCTACAAACTAGAAATGCCAGATTATCCCAGGCTTGGCCTAGCAGTCAGAGGTTCTTTATCCATCTCCTGTCTATGATAAGGGTTATGCCATTCCCTCAAATGCAAGCATGGACCTCTTTTACTGTTTAATACTTTGTCTCCACACTTGGGAGCAAGAGATACTTTGAGAATGTAAGTCATGTCAACTGATTGCTCAAGGGGCTGGCTGGAGTGTGAGTTTGCAAACTTGGGTTGATAATTTGTAGCTATCAAGCCACCTTACTAATTTTTCAGGTTGAATATACAATTTAAAAAATTATTATTATTATTATTATTAACAGACATGGAGTTAAAACTTAATAATGAGCTTTCATCAAATCTCAAAGTCGATGCTTTAGTTAATTTACCCCACAATTAAAATCAAAATGAACTTGTTTGCCTGTTTCTGTCTCAGTGTGAGGCAACTGGGGATCCAAGGGCCAGCTACTGAGTGTCTGAGGCCAGCTGCTGGAGACATCCATAATGTATAGGTGTATACAAACACATATTTATTTTCCATTAGGGTGCTTCTGTTCCATTCAGTCAGAGAAACTAAATGAACTTTAAAAAAAAGGGAAACTGAGTTTTTAAAAGTAGCTTACCAGAAGAAATGACTATAACAGTCAGGTTCATGACAAGTATGAACCACACGGTTGCTTGGAGGGCATTTGCAAGAAGCTGCTGGTCCTGCTGAAAAACATAAATTAAAAGGTAAGGTTGGAGCCCAGGGCACAGAGCCTAGCTGGCATCAGTCATGTCACAGCAACATAAGGGCAGGCAGGAGATGGCTTCCCAGTCTAAGTACAGATTTTGGGTTGATAGGGGTAATCTTCATTCTGTTCAAGCTTCTTCAACCACACCAAGATCCTTCTCCCAGAGAGTCCCATCTAGGTCACTTTTGATCAAGCAGATAATGAGGTTCTTTAACTCTGGCCTCAGGGCTTCTTTCACACAGCAGCAGAGATGTGGTCAGATAGTGCTGTGTGTAGACAGATGAATGGCACACTGGCATTAAAACAGGCAGCCAAGCTAGGCAGCTTTTCTCTACCTGGAAAACCATGCAACAGCTACCTGAAGGGATCATAAAGGAGATACAGCAGTTGTGGGAACTTGTTTCCACTCTGGAAGAGAAAGAAAATCTCCCTTTTCATTAAAAATCAAGCTGGGAGTGTTGATGGATGAAATACTGAATATGAGCCAGCAATGTGCCCTTGTAGATCAGGTCAGTTGCACCCTGGGCTGCACCCCCAGCAACCTGGGCAGCAGGGCCAGGGGGGGATCCCTCCGCTCCCAGGGCTCTGGGGAGACCCCCCTGCAGGGCTGGGCCCAGCTCTGGATCCTCAGCACAGCAGAGCCAGGGAGCTGCTGGAGCAGGGCCAGAGGAGCCCCAGCAATGCTGGGAGGGCTGGAACCCTCTGCTGGGACAGGCTGGGAGAACTGGGGGGGTTCAACCTGCAGAGGAGAAGGCTCCATGGACACCTTCTTGTGGGCTGTCAGGGCTTCAAGGGGCCTGGCAGAAAGATGGGGAGGGTCTTAATTTAGGGGGTGTAATGGCAAGGATGAGGGATAAAGGTTTTAAAGATGGTAGATTTATATTAAATTTAAGAACATCTTCACTGTGAGGGTGGTGAGAGGCTGTCCCAGGACGGCCAGAGAGGGTGGTGGCTGCCCCATCCCTGGCACCATCCCAGGGGAGGCTGGTGCTCTGAGCACCCTGCTCTGGCTGCAGATGGCCCTGCTCCCTGCAGGGGGGTTGGGTTAGATGGCTCTTAAGGTCCTTTCCAACCCAAACACATCTACATTTCTATCCAAACTCGACATATTCCAGGGCATCCTCTGTATTGTGGAGACATCATCTTTCCAGACAGCCTCTCCTCACAGCCCACTTGCCTTTCTAGTTGGCAAGTTCCAGGCAGCGGATTGTTACCTGCTGGCAGAAGCAGGGAACAGCGATGCGAAGAAGGTTGTTGGCTCGGCTTTGAGAAGGTCCCCTCGCCCCACTCCTCTGGTGAAGTTTTCCAGCTGCCCCGCAGGCCGAGGAATGCCCGCGGGCACACAGCGAGGGCTCCTCGGTGGCCTCACTGCAGCGCAGATGAGGAAGATGAAGATGTGAGGGGCCGATGTGACAAAGAGAGTGTCACCTCCTCCCCCCGTCCAGCTGACCCTGCGGCGGGGTGAGGGCGGTCCCGGGCCGGCTGGGCGGGGAAGGGGGAGCGGAGGGGAGGAGAGGGGGGAGCCGGGTGGGCACCGCCTCAGAGCCCATAAAGCAGCGCCCGTGCGCCCGCCCCCGCGCATAGCGGCGGGAAAGCGGCGGGCGTCGCCATGAGGGAGATCGTGCACATCCAGGCGGGCCAGTGTGGCAACCAGATCGGCACCAAGGTGAGCCGGGGTCGCCTCTGCCCGACCCGCCGCTTGCGGAGCTTCTCAGCTCCTGGGGGACCCCGCGGAGCTGGGCTGTGCCGGCCGCCCCTCAGCGAGCCGCCGGGCGCGCTCGGGACGCTGCGCTTCTCCCTCTTCCCCTGGCCGTAAAAGGCTTTGGGAAGTTAGCGAAACCAAACGGGATTGAAAAAGTATTATTAAAAAAAAAACCTTTTAATGTTTAAACTGACCTGTCTGCGGCTTCTAAAGCGGGAAAGGGCGGCCGAGGTGCGAGCGGGGCCCTCAGAACAGCCCGCCCGGGAGAGGCGTCGGGCGGGCGCCGTTTGTCCCTCGGGTCTAAATCCTGGTGCCTGCCCCCCAGTCCCGGGCTGTGCCAGACCCCAGTCCCGGGCTGTGCCTGCCGCCCTGTCCAGTCCTATCCCGGACTGTGCCTGCCGCTCAGCCCCGTCCCATCCCGGGTTGTGCTTCCAGCCTCGGGCACGCCAGGAATTCGGCAGCTGCGGCCGGGCCGAGCCGAGGAACTGCCGAGCCCCGCCCTGGGCTATGGGCTGGGCCCCCCGGTACTCCCCAGGCCAGTTCCCAAACCCTCTTCTCCTTTTGCTCCCGTAGTTTTGGGAAGTGATAAGTGATGAGCATGGCATTGACCCAGCCGGAGGCTATGTGGGTGACTCAGCGCTGCAGCTGGAAAGGATCAATGTCTACTATAATGAATCATCTTGTAAGTGCGGGGTGGGGAGGGGTGCGGGATGGGTTCCGTGGGAAGGGGCACAGGAATCTGGGCGAGAATGGGTTTGGGAAGCTCTATCACACGCTCCTCGCATGCCTGCAGCCCCCCAGCTCGCCCCATTACACACAGAGAAGATTATCTACTTAATTAAAAACTGGTAACTGGGTGTTACCTCCCCAGGCAGAGAGAAACGGCACAAGGGGCTGTCCTTAGGGTCTGGAGGTGGAGGCTTGTTTGTTATTTAACACTGTGCTAGGCGTCTGCTCTTTTAACTTACTATTATTTCATCAGATGTGTTTTAGCAAGTGGCACAAATTAAACTGTTGGGTATATGAGCCTGCAACTGTAGCACTCTGCTTGTACAACTGAGGGGGAAATGGAGAGCTCAGTGGTGATTCATTAATCTGATACCAAAGGTGCCCAAATCCTCTGAGTCAGCTTTGTGTAGATGGGTGTTAACTGTAAAATGGGGATCAAGAGTCCTTGGGTCTATTGAGAGGAACCTGCAAGTGTGAAGGTTTCATCTCTTCTTCATCTCAGCTTAATTTGTATTATTTACCCAAGTGACCCTGAACAAAAACTGTGGATACAGGTTCTTTATCTCGTAGCTCTTCCAGTGGAGGTGCATCCTTCAAGCATAAAAGCTTGTGAGATATTTTGGGATCATTTGAACACAAACCCTTCACTCACCTCATTGTTCACAAAAAGGATTATAGCTTTCCTTTATAAAGAACACATCAACCATTTAGGGGGATTGTTTGCTTGTTTTATTCAGCAACTTCCCTTCTTCATACCTGTTGCAAAAAAAAAAGGAGCTTACAAAATGGAATGTGGCATCTGTATGACCCAAAAGGCGTCACTTTGTTTTTCAATCAGAATTCATTTGTTCCTATGGTCCTGGGTTTTTTCACCACCACGACTTCATGTATAGGGAATATTTATATATGTACAATCTATATTAGACTAATATAATGAAACATAATGTATTTGTGTGTTGACAGCTAGAACTGTGTTAGCTTTTTTTTTTTTTAGAATATTAAGGGCATGTCTACTTTTTGTTTTAGCCCAGAAATTTGTCCCAAGAGCAGTCCTGGTGGACTTGGAGCCAGGAACCATGGATAGTGTTCGGTCTGGTCCCTTTGGTCAGCTCTTTCGGCCTGATAACTTCATCTTTGGTATGTGAACATCACCTTTTTCTTTTTTAAAGAAACAAAACTATCCAGTGGATCTTTGATGACCAAGAGAATGGTCAAAAAGCACTTGAGTTCCTTATTCCAAAGTGATAGAAGCAAAATGCTAATGGTTAGTTATCTGTGTCAGCTCAAAGAGCCCCTTAACAGAAGGCATTCTTCTGCTAATCATCCCTTCAGTTAGCAAACTACCCAAGATCTCCTGTGGCATTCAGATAAAGTACCTTTGCTTTCCATATATATGAACTCCAGAGAAGTCCTGAGTACACTTCACAACAAACTGCATGGAAAAGAAAAAGGAAAGGTGAAAAAAAAGCTCAACCACAAACCAACCACTTGAATTCACATGAAATGCTTGAGCTGTTGTTCACAGGCTGCATAATTCCTTTTTTTTTTTTTTCAGCAGATCCTTACAGAATAGTAAACAGTGGAGTAAGACCAACTGTAATATGGAAAATCTTGTCATCTATAGCTCATTACTGGGGTTTTTTCCACCATAGTGAGGGACAGTCCATGTGGGGACCTGGTTTTGCAGTGTTCTTGATGAGAGTTGTTCTAACCTTTCACTTTGGGCTTCTGTGGTGCTTCCCACCTGAGCTTAAAATGCACATTTCCAGGATGAAATTTCCCAGCATCTTTACAAAGAACAGAGACAATGTTGGTGGTGCACTAAAGGAGAAGCAGCCTGTGAAACTGGAGTGATCTGCTTGCTGAGCCAGGAACTCCAAATGAAAGCTGCCATGAGCACTCTTGTGTCCTTTTGGTTTCCAAGCCTGCACTAGTCACAGAACACATTTCCTCCTGCCAAGGCAAGCTTAGGTTACAACTTAATTTGGGATGTTGTGTGAACATAAGGAAGAAACAATGGCAGGGACAGCCAGCGAAAAGATAAGTATTGTTTGGGTGATATAAAACTAACTCAAGGCTGGGTTGTTGCTGTCAAGGTGGGCAGTAAGAAGCCATACAGCTACTTTTAACCCTTCAGATGACTTAAAACTTCCAGTGCTGTCCCTGTTGTTCTCCATGGCAGTGACATTAAGGGTCTCTTGAAAGAGCTTTATGTTACAACATGCAGAAATAAGCCTTGGGAGAAAAGCTGTAGACACAGGCAGCTTTCTGAAGTATGTTTCTACATTCAGGTTCCTCCCTTCCTCCTGCATGTATCACACAAGCCCTCTGAAAGAAAATTCACCAGGCCTGTGGAAGTACCTGAACCTGAAGCTTTACAGATTGGTGTGCCACCAGTAAAACCAGAGCAAAATCAATCCAGATGGCCTTCAACAATAGCCTGGTTCACTGTCCTCCCTTCCTGCCAAGCTAACAATGACCCAACAGCATGTGATCCACCTCCTATCTGACAAGAGGCCCCTGCCAGCATCAGGCTCTGTCCTCCCAACCTGCTGAATGAAGCAGAACGGCTGTCTGAGTGCTGAACTCATGATCTCCTGTGTCAGAAGCCAACAAAGCATTTTATTTTCTCTTTGAAAAATCTGGCCAGGGCTCACAAGGGATTTTGTGGCAGAAGCTGGTAGCTCTGGGCTTGCTGTAGGCCAGGCTGTCAGGGCTGGAGATGTTTGCTGCCTGTGTAAACCAGCGTGTGCTCGTGTCTCTGTAGTGAGCAACCATGGAGCATCCATCAGGATTTCTGCCAGGGATACTGAGTACAAGGTCCCACTTCAGCTCTAGGAACATTAGCTCAGACCATCAGGAGATGGACACAAATCCTTGTGCTTTTCTGCTGGTGTTGACAAGGTGGTGATCTGACAGGAGAAGAGCAGGTGGAATGATTGTGCAGCAGGTCTCCTGACCAGGAACTGCTGTGAACTCTGGGGTGTCTCCTCTTGGGCATTCTTTTGTTGGGTACACCCTTGTTAGCTTTGCTGCATAGATACCAACCCAGTTTTAAGTTTTCTGAACTGGCAGGGGTTAAAAACACAAAATGGCTTTGTCTTTTATTTCAAACAGTGGAGAGAGGAAAGGAGTGGAAGAAGACTGGAGGCAATAGTTGAATTTTAGGGATTAAAATGAATATATTGCTAGATAAATGGCTTCTATGCAAGTGCTGCTCAACCTGTGATCTTTTTCCCCCCAGGAAAATTGCTTTTCCACATTTGTGAGAGTAATCCTCTTCTTATCTCCTTCTTTGGTTCTATTCTTCATTCTTATTCTCAATTCTGTCCTTATCTCACTGGACACTGAAGCATCACAGGATGGTAGCATTTGGAAGAAACCTCTGGAGGTCATCTCATTCAACTTCCCTGCTAAAGCTGCTTCACCTAGAGCAGGACTCTATGATTTCATCTTCAAAATGAAGTTCTAAACTTAGAATTGGGCTTTGCTAGGATCCTTTCTACATCTCAGAGCCATGTCTGCTCGTTGGTGCATAGCCTGGTGTGTGCTGCCCTGTCTGTAGCAGGGGATCTGCTCAAGCAGAGCACGGATGGTTCCAAGCATATTTAATTCTGGGAGGATATTACAGCTGGATAGGAAGTGCTGGGCTCCCTACATTCAAAGAAAGAAAAATATAGCAGTACATAGAACAATGCATGAACTAAGCCAGGCCATCATGAGGAAACTAGACATTTGTGCAGTGCAAATAAACTGCCTGGTAGTTAAACAATATCCCAGCAAGCAGTTTCCCTGGCTCATGTGTTTGGCACTGACTTGGTGCACTGGGAATTGAAATGAGACATGGCAATGGGAAGGAAGGGGAAGGTCTTGGAGAAGGATGCTGAAGTTGACAGCTCAATACCCCAAAGGCACTGCTGAGTGAGCTCAGTGGATCTCTGGACCAGTCACTGTGAGGAGCAGGAGTGGGAAGAAACTTCTCACCCATTTAATCCTGTGAGTGGTAACAAAACAGTGACATGGCAAAGGATCCAGACTGTCCCATCTTCAGACACTGAGCAGCACATAAAAGGACAATGGAAGCCTTGAGGAGAAAATAGGGGCTTGTGATTATCAGTAATCTAGTTTTGCAAGCAGATCCAGGATACCCAGTTTATAGGGAAGCTAAAAGGCACTCAGTAACTTCCAAGTATTTGAAATAACATTGTTGAAGCTTCTGTCAATTGGTGCTTTCATTCAGGCCAGGTAACCATGAAATAAAAAAACTCTAGTTCTTGGTAGAATAATTTAAGTAGGGCTTCTGCAGCCCAGCCTTGTCCTTGAATGCATCTGGGTCTCACCAAAACAGCCCAAGAATTCACTTCAAAAGGTGTATCTGGGACTTCATCTACATCACAGTCCTTAGAAAGAATTGGAATATTCAACAGTGGTGTTGTGCTTATGGAGTAAGGACTGGGAGTGGGAAAGCTTCAAAATGAGGAGCCAAGGCCATCTAAAAAACACTAAAAAATGAAAGCCACCCAAAAGAAAACTACCAGGAATTTGGGTCAAGAAGAGGCTAGATGAGCAATTTACGTTGATCCTTCCAAAGATCTTTGTAGGCAGAACTGAAGAGCACTGTTACCTGCCTGACAGATTGTGTTGCTGAGATGTTACAGCATGCAAAGAGCAGACCTCACCAGTAACTATGTGCTTTCTTTCCCCGTTGTGTGTTATTTTAGGACAAACTGGTGCAGGAAACAACTGGGCTAAAGGACACTACACAGAAGGGGCAGAGCTGGTTGACTCGGTGCTGGACGTAGTGAGGAAAGAGTGTGAGCACTGCGACTGCCTGCAGGGGTTTCAGCTCACTCATTCCCTGGGAGGAGGGACGGGCTCTGGCATGGGAACCCTCCTCATCAGCAAGATACGGGAGGAGTACCCAGACAGGATCATGAACACCTTCAGTGTCATGCCTTCTCCCAAGGTCTCCGATACCGTGGTGGAGCCTTACAACGCCACTCTCTCTGTCCACCAGCTGGTAGAAAACACGGATGAAACCTACTGCATTGACAATGAAGCTCTGTATGACATTTGCTTCCGCACCCTGAAGCTCACCACTCCGACATACGGGGATTTAAACCACTTGGTTTCTGCTACCATGAGTGGGGTGACGACGTCCCTGCGTTTCCCAGGCCAGCTGAACGCTGACCTGCGCAAGCTGGCGGTCAACATGGTCCCTTTCCCACGCCTCCACTTTTTCATGCCAGGCTTTGCCCCTCTGACAGCCCGAGGCAGCCAGCAGTACCGGGCGCTCACCGTTCCAGAGCTCACCCAGCAGATGTTTGATGCCAAAAACATGATGGCAGCCTGTGACCCGAGACACGGGCGCTACCTGACGGTGGCCACCGTCTTCCGCGGGCCCATGTCCATGAAGGAGGTGGATGAGCAGATGCTGGCCATCCAGAACAAGAACAGCAGTTACTTCGTGGAGTGGATCCCAAACAATGTCAAGGTGGCCGTGTGTGACATCCCCCCCCGTGGCCTCAAGATGGCTTCCACCTTCATTGGCAACAGCACTGCCATCCAGGAGCTCTTCAAAAGGATCTCGGAGCAGTTTTCAGCCATGTTCAGGAGAAAGGCTTTTCTCCACTGGTTCACAGGAGAAGGAATGGATGAGATGGAATTCACAGAAGCAGAAAGCAACATGAATGATCTGGTTTCAGAGTACCAGCAATACCAAGAAGCGACAGCAAACGATGGAGAGGAGGTGTTTGAAGATGATGAAGAAGAAATTGATGAATAAAGAAGCTCGGCACACTGGTTTCCAGGCCAAATTATCAAATCTGGATTCCAATAACTAAGCTTATCAATCCATATTTAGGCTTTGAATAAAAAGAAAGAAAAAAAAAAAAAGAGCATGAATTTCAGGTCTTACAGGTGCTCTTCAGTGTCCATTGAGGTCACTGAGAACTGAGGACATTCAGCATTTCTGGAAATCAGGCTATTTCTATTCCTGAGACAAACATCAGGTGTTCAGTTAAACTGTGGCCAAAGAGCCACTGAGATTGATCATTAGGGATCTTTTTTTTTTTCCCCAAAGTTTGTTATCCCTAAAATTGTCCAAGAAAAGAGGTAAAATAGTAATGAAAAGCTACAGAGCAGAGCTGAGCTATTTGCATCCGATTATGACTAAGAATAATCTTGTGGGTTTTGAGGTATTCATTTTGTACCAAATGTACAAGGCTAAACTGCCAGGAACAAAATTTCCTCCATAATAAAAAGAAAAACTTTTTAGTTATTCTGTACAGTGTGTTAACAGTGATATTTGACTCTGGTCCTCTATAAACAAAATAAAAAAGATTAGTATCCTCTCAAGCAAAACCGTTTTGGGCAGTCAATGCTGTAAACATACCCTGCAGCTTGAGGCTGGATTGGTGCTGTGATGTCATCACTGCTGCTGAATTACCACTGATTGTATCTGTGCAATCTATCCAGTTGTAATGTCTGAGGGCCCTTAAAGAGGGTTGAAGTGGCACCCCGATATCTTACCGGGCTTCTTTCTGCTTATCACCAGTTAGTGGTGCTGTTTTTCTCTCCATTCCACCCAGCCCATGGAGCTGAGCTTTGGACACTACAGAGTGTGGTGGGAGAGGGGACACAGGCAGGGAGCAGTCTCACTGCCCAGGCTCGTAAATTCATGGATTCACAGACCAGTTTGGGATAGAAGGGACCATTAAAGGCCATCCAGTCCAACCCCCTACAGGGAGCAGGGCCACCTGCAACTAGAGCAGGGTGCTCAGAGCACTAAGCTCACCTGGGATGGTGCCAGGGATGGGGCAACCCCCACCTCCCTGGGCAGCCTGGCACAGCCTCTCACCACCCTCTGTATTAATTATTCTTTGTCTCTAGTCTGAACCTCCTCTTTCATGGTTTCAAACCATCACCCCTTGTTCTGTCCCCACAGTGCCTGCTAAAAAGTCTGTCCCCATCTTTCTGACAGACCCCCCCAGAAGGTCTCCCTTGATCCTTCTCCATGCTGATCACCCCCAGCTGCTCTCCCAGCCTGGCCTCCCAGCAGAGGGGCTCCAGCCCTTGCCTCATCAAGTTCACCACCCCTAGAGATGCTCTCAATGTCTTGCTACCAACATAAGCTAAAATCATTGGTCAGCTTAAGGTTTAAATACTAATAATATTTTTTTTTTCTCCAAGTTACTCAACCTAGCCAAAAACTGGAAGAGGACCAACAGTGTGTCTGCTGAAGCTGGCAGAGAGGGTCTGTCCCACCCAGCTGACCCCCAGTCTGGCCCAAGGGGCTGGTGCTGCCCTGGTCTTTGAGCTCTGCTCCTATCAACCAGCCCTTTGCCCTTAGACTGCTACCCGGGAACACTCTGTCTACACGGAGCTGCTTATTTAGCCTGGTTTCTAGGCAACAGCACAAGCAAACAAAGGAGAAACCCTCCCCAAAGCCAAACTTTAGATGTTTCAGGAACTCTTTGCTCCTCTTTTTTTTTCCTTCTTGCCTCCAGAAGCACTTTTCTAAGCAGAAGCCTTGCCCAGTTCTTAAAAAGGCACTTTCCAAACATAGTGCCATTTCCAAAGCTCCTTGCTCCTAAGGAGGGGGTGTTGCTCCTAAGGAGGGGCTGTTATGTGGTGGTAGTTTGGGATTTGAGGACCAAGATAGTAGTTTATAAACTAGTGTATGAAGCTGGTAACCACAGCAGTTGCTGCTCAGTTTTCTACTACACAGAAATAGAACTCAAATTCAGTTTTTAATCAAGTTTTTTTTTCTTTTCAGCTGAAGTGACTTCAAGGATTGAGCCAGAGCCTTGGAACATAGTGACCAAACTGGCTTTGGCACAGAGACTGGCTGGTTATCTTCTGGAGGGTCATGATGGAGTCAGCAAAGTCACAGGGGCTGTGTTCTTTGCAGTGGTTTGTGGTGGATGAAGGATTGAAGAGCAGCTTTAAACATGCCTTTTATAGATGTGCTGTGGTGTGGCTACATATCATGGCATGAGAGCTAAGGTAAAACACAAGATTAATTCAACAGAATTTAGCATTTCGTAGAATCCCAGACTGGTTTGTGTTGGGAGGG
>VYZU01055426.1:5000-15854 GCA_013401355.1 Ceyx cyanopectus | reverse complement strand
AAGATTGGGACAACATTGGCCTTTCTCCAGTCCTCAGGCACCTCTCCTGTTCTCCAGGACCTTTCAAAAATGATGGAGAGTGGTCTAGCAATAACCTCTGCCATCTCCCTCATTACTCGTGGGTGTATCCCATCAGGGCCCATACACTTGTGCATGTCCAGTTTACTCAACTGGTCTCTAACCCAAGCCTCTTCAACTGAGGAAAGAACCTTCTCCCTTGGAATGAAGATTTGCTGAAATCCTTAAAAAGATCTGCTCAATATATTCATGGGAAGTTCAGATGAATTTTACTCACTTTTTGATTTGAATGTATATTGTTGCAGCTACTACATTGCACTATATAAAGAAAACTGTAAATAACTTGGTGTGCAGATTTTCAGAATTCTAATAAAGTCACTGTATTTTCTCTAAGGTGTTATCAGCTAACATCTATTAAAATCATCATGGAAATGGAAATGGTGAAATAAGGACTCACTTTCCCAATGCATGAAACAGGAAAATACTTTGAAATCAAACATGATTTTCAAAGGTTCTGGTATACCAAAAACAGAAAGCCATTTACAGTTAAGTGAAACAGACACATATATAAGTTGTTACAATCTATGGTTTCCTATCAAACACTATCACCATGGAAAAAAAGCAGATTAAAAACAAAAACCTAGTGCCATCACCCATGTTTTAGAATTCCTTCCTTGTCAGCATTAACTAACTAAAGTAGTTATTTGAATTAGTTTTACAAATACGTACTGGGACATGATGCACAATTTTCAGTTTTAAAAATAGTTTTAGCTTTATTTCTAGCTTCCCACTTTAGATCTCTCTCTTGAAAAATAATTAAAATAATATTAAAAAAAAAGTCCCAACTTTTTTTTTACAAAAAAAAAAAGCAGAATGAAGAATATTCTCACATCAACTGTGCCAGTTCACCTCTGGAGTGATTTATGCAACAAAACTGTTACTCCAGACATCTGGAAGGAACTGGAGCCGAAAGTATCCCATTCTTCACTTCAAGTAGACACTAGAATTTTAGCATTATCATTAGTGAATTAGCCATATGCATCCTTTTTAATAATCAGCCTTATTAAGGATAAAATCTTTTCTCAGATGTAATTACAACATACCCCTGATCTCTCTAAGTCTATAAATAGAATACTTGCTTTAATTCTTGACCCTTGGGATCAAAACCAAAATCAGAGATTAAATGAAGTCAAAAACTTATCAGTAGCCCACTGTAATGCAAACTAAAACACAGAGCATCCACAATTACTTTGTATTCAGACTTCACTTTGTATTGTGTTCAAACAATAATCCTTCCATTTACTTTAAAAGATTAATGCAACAAAAGGGTGACTAATTGTAAAAGGGTGCAATAAGGTTCAGGTTAGTGCTCCTTGGTATTAGAGAAAAATAATATGTTTGAGATATAGAAATTAAATTTCCTGGAAGAGGTCAGTATGGGAATCAAATGAATCCTTCTGATTCATGCAGAGTCATGCATTAACCACTTGAGATTTGGAAAGAAAAGACTTAAAGCTTTTTTTCCTCCCGTACAGATAATTTCCTTTAATAACTAAGATGCTATTTTGTCTTCAGAATATCAACTTTCCAAATTAGTTGAGTTCTGAAGGTCCCTCAGAGCACAACATCTGTGATTAAACACTTTCTAAAGTTCATTCTACTAGTAAAAGTGGAAATTCCATTACTTCAGCAAGAGTAGGCATGTCAAATTTATCGCGGCATGATAGGACTGAGGATGGAATAAAGATAAGGAATCTATGTTTGTAAGTGATATTCACAGGGCACAGAAGTTATTATAAACCTCATTATTATGTGGTAATCAAACAAAAAGTATAGTTATTGTAATTCTTGTTAAGCCTCAATCGTGAAGATTTACCTGCACAAATTTAAAAGATAGCAATCTAGAGGCAGCAGAATCATACAGATGTGATGCATTTGGCTCAGCTTACTCATGAGAAAAGCCCCAGTTTATTACTTACTCTCCTCAGGAGCTCTGGGGGTCATGGGGATAAAAGCCAAGTGCAGCATCACAGCCTCTCATCCAGGTTGCAACAGAAGGGATGCAGCCTCAGGAGCCCCTCCACTAGAATGAAGACTCCAGATAAACCTGGGAAGAAGCACAGGCAGGAACATCACAGGGAACTCCAATATGATTCTTTGAGCCAGGGGTTAAGGCCATAGAAAGGAGCATTTATTTTTTACAGTGCCAAACCATATTCCAGAGGTGGACAAAAAAAGCTTCATGCTTGGCCGTTCAAACAGCTAAGAGAATAATTTTGTTGCTAATTTATGCACTTTTACCACCACCACTCTTCCAGCTGTACTGATGTAGAGCTGAGGATTGTACAAGTAAGTGACCAGGCTGCCTCTGCACCTGAGCATTCCTGCTCCCCACAGCCTGGCAGATGTTTGGAAAATTACCCTCAGTGTACTGGACACAGACAACTGCTACTGAGACATGGAGCTACTTACTGCAGAGAAACAGAACTGATGCACGTGTGCTCCGTATGGGAAACAAAAGTAGAGCTCTTGATAGGATCTTCTCATCACTATCTACCCAAGCTTCTGGACAGTCTCACAGAAGTAGATGTATGAGACAAGCAAAAACTGACATAAAACCATGATTAAGCAGATGAAACTTCTTGGTGAGGTCTGACACAGCAGTGTCCAAGGCTGCAGTAGTTGTACTCAGTTGTAATCCCGGGATGTCTACCTTAGTATGGAAATGCAGAACATGTTCAGTTTTATTAACTGAAACAGAACTCCAAACCTTTGCTTCTTCAAGAAATTTAAAAAATATGTTACTTGTCTATATTGAGAAGGGCCATTTTTGTTCTGGTTTTAGTATCAAAAGGTTCCTGCGAAAGAGAAATCTCATGCTTCAATCTGCTACAAAGGGCAAGTATGAGGGCATAAAAATAGAATAAAATATAAACTATTCTACAGCATTATCAAAGTGCCTGAGTTACCCAACTGCCTCATGATTTTGGGCACAATTAAATTCACTAATAGGAAAGTGGTTGAATAATATCATGCTTCAGCTCACTAGTTGAATAACATTGTCATACACAGCCTAATACTGCGACAGCTTCTGCCTAGAACATAATACTTAAGATCTGAAAATTTTGATCACAAAACCATCTTTTCCAGAGCTTTCAAACAAAGAAAATAATAATATAATAAGAGATTGAATAAAGGCCTAAAAGTTAATATTTTAGAACAAGTGAATATATTTCCCAGTTAATTTAAACATTTCTCTCTATGTATCTTTGACATTTGGAAACAGAGGAAGGTGTGTTAAGAAGTAATTGCATTCACTGCCTCCCAGATATCCTTTATTGGTTCTCACGTGGATCTGAATTCAAGAAATGGCTCTGAATATTTGGGTATATATGGAAAATATGTCTTTTGACATTTTGTTATCTGGTAGCACTTTTATGCTTGTGTATAAATAAATTCCTTGAAAAGCTGACTTTTTTAGTACACATGTAATGAAAAGGGGACAACAGGCAGCTCTTCTAATTTTCTGTTTATAAGAGGAAAAAAAGTCAGCTAAGGACCTCTGACAGATTTGACCTTTTTATAAAAGATAACTTCATTTTAATCTATAGGAATTTTGTACCATTTTGATCATGGCTGTGCAAAAATTAAGCTCCTCAAAACAACCACAAAAAAAATCACTAAAAAAACCAGAAACACTTCAAAAAACAATCCAACAAGCATTATAATGAATAGGCAAAAGATCAAGTCCCAATAACAGTTAAACAGATGGAGATACGAACAGACCAGATTTTTTTTCCAAACTTGGACCCCCTACTATAATTTTCAAAGGGGCAGTGTATAATACGCCTTTAGTTGTCCAGTTAACAAAATTCAGTTTTATACACTGGTCAAAATAGTCTGCTTGGTTGCAAGAGAAGCACTAACAAGCAGATGGTGTGGGGGACAGTTTGGGTGCTTAAACATAAGTGTCTGGTGCCATTCATAGAACCATAGAATCATGGAATGTTAGGGGTTGGAAGGGACCTAGAATATCATCTAGTCCAACCCCCCTGCCAGAGCAGGATCACCTAGAACATGTCACCAAGGAACGCATCCAGGCGGGTCTTAAGTGGCTCCAGAGAAGGAGACTCCAAAACCCCCCTGGGCAGCCCATTCCAGAGCTCTGTCACCCTCACTGTGAAAAAGTTTTTCCTTGTGTTTGCCCTAAGCCTCTTGTGCTCCAGCTTACTCCCATTGCCTCTTGTCCTGTCTGGATGACATTGAGAAGACTCTGGCTCCATCCTCCCTACACTCACCTTTAACATATTGATAGACATTGATGAGGTGTCCCTTCAGTCTCCTCCAGGCTAAAGAGCCTCTCAACCTCTCCTCATAAGGGAGATGCTCCACTCTCTTAATCATCTTGGTGGTCCTGTGCTGGACTCTCTCCAGTAGTTCTCTGTCTTTCCTGAACTGGGGTGCCCAAAACTGGACACTGTATTCCAGGTGGGGTCTCACCAGTGCAGAGTAGAGTGGGAGAAGAACCTCCCTTGACCTGCTGGCCACACTCCTCCTAATGCATCCCAAGATGCCACTGGCCCTCCTGGCCACAAGGGGACATTGTTGGCTCATGGTCATCCCCCTGTCCACCAGGACCCCAAGGTCTCTTTCTCCAGAGCTGCTCTCCAATAGATCAGCCCCCAGCCTGTACTGATACATGAGGTTGTTCCTCCCCAGATGAAGGACTCTGCACTTGCTCTTGTTAAATTTCACTAAATTTCTCCCTGCCCAGCTCTCCAGCTTGTCCAGGTTTACCCACATCCTGGACTCAGGTTCCTGAACTGCACTCCCTAGCTGGGAGTGTGGGACAACAGAAAGCCCAAATCCTGCCAACAGAAGTGTCAGACATTCAAAACTAAATGCTAGCAATAAAGTAGCACGGGATGGATGGGTTCGCACTAAGCCTCTGCTAACTGAGA
The DNA here is from genome assembly GCA_013401355.1 of Ceyx cyanopectus. Taxonomy (NCBI): domain Eukaryota; kingdom Metazoa; phylum Chordata; class Aves; order Coraciiformes; family Alcedinidae; genus Ceyx; species Ceyx cyanopectus. Next base: position 10,875 of record VYZU01055426.1, on the reverse strand, counting down.
GGGAGACAGCCAAGCAGTGCCCCAGTATGCACTACTGGTGATGTCATTAATAATGGCTATAAAAAAGCACTTCTGACTTCCAACTTGTCCCCATGTGGACGAGGGTAGAGGCCATATTCAATACAGCAACTTGCAGAGTTGTTATTCTAGTCATGATGATAAAAATTCTGTTGGTCGCCTTCCATCCTAGTGCAAATACATAACACCTAGCATTATATGCCTCAATATTGTTATATTATACTGTAAAACAGCAGATATGGATGGAATACCCTGGCACCCTCTATGCTGAAGTCACTTTCATTATGTTTGCAAAAGGCAAATACAGATACATCAGTGTACTTTATTATAATGTCATATTCCTGACACTATAGTAAAAGTTGATTTGGTGTTTCCATTAGAAATCTCATTTTCAGAGGCTTATGACTCATCCATCTAAGTTTTTTCAGGATGAGATTTACCATACAGACCTCAGCCTACTTATAATTCCTCCCCTAAAAAATTGGTCAGTATTGGCTACCCACACTTTTTAAATCCCAAGAGCTAAAATGAATTGTCTTCTTCATACTATTTCATTTTTTAACATTATCAACTATTTGTGTCCTTCTTTAAGAATAAAAGAGCTATTAAGAAATTTAAATGTCCTTGCTGCCACATATATCACATTCTTTTTTTTTTTTCCCCTTCATGTGTTTCATCCAGAAGGGTGAGAGCCTACATAGGAAAAACTGTAAAAATTCACCCCTTAACTTCATTTGCAGGGCTGTTGTCACACATGCAATTGACATTCACCTGTTCTCTTTTGCATCTTCAACAGGTTCTGATCTTTGATGCTACTGCAAACTTCACAACTCTGAAGCTTTGAATTAGTATCTTTGAAATTTTTAAGCTTGAAGATTTTTAATTCACTGAAGATTTATATAGTTTTTGTATTCACTATAAAACATCATTTATCTAACTTGTCTTGGATTACATTTTCCGAGTTATATATATGTTTTTAAGCTCAAAGTTTAACAAATCATTGCACTAATAGTTTCACAAGGTTGCCATGAAAAACTTGGAAGTGAATACTCTTTTTTTTAAATGCCTTCATGTTTTTTATCTGAGCTATACTGAAAGGCTGTTAGGGATGTTGAAAAAAATCATTTCAGCTATTACATATATTAGTAATATAGGCCTATTTGCAAAATATGACATTGCTATAAAACACTGGCTATTGCAACATTTATATTTCAAGCATCCAGCACCCAGTTTGGAACTCAGAAACCCAGACATGGGTCATACCTGGAACAAAACCTGTCAAGTAAACAGATAGGCACCTACATAAAGTAAGAATACTCCGCAAAGAAAATTTGAAAGGTATTCATAGGGGAACTCTGAAAAAAAAAATAGGTTTTTTTAGACTTAAAAAACTACAGAAAGTTATTTGCTCTCACTGTTCACAAGGTTTTACACTTAATGGAGGAAGGTACCCTAAATATTACTATTCACTAGACACAGGGCTCATCAGAATAAAGACACCAATGGTCCATTTTTTCAAAGTAGCATTTTTCATCTTCTGTAGGAATATCCTAGTAACCGCCTACACTTGTAGAGAAGGGGAAGACTTGAAGGCTTTTCGATTTTCTAGAAATTCGTTAATAATTCATAAATTCATTTGCTTGGGAGAAGTGCTTCACCATGACTCTGTTCCTGAATTTTGGTACCACCAACACTCCCTTTGGAGAAAATTAGTCTCTGACCATCCTGCCTTCTATAATAAAATGAGTGCGTTTATGGATGAGGGGTCAGAAGTAGAATTAATCTAGCTTCATAGTGGCAAAGCTTTTGAGAAAACATCCCAAAGCATCTTTTCAGGGTCTGGATGGGCAGGTTACTAAACAGTTAAAACTGTTTTACTGTCAGACACAGGGTAGAATGGGTAGGCTTTCTAAAGCAGTCTTTATATTATTTTGGAATTGGGTCAAAATTATTCTTTTTCCTCTGTTCATTTTAGCACACTCAGAAAGCATAAATACATTAGCTATACCTATTCACATGCTATATGAGCCTTTTTAACTAGGTAGAAAGTGGTGTAGGTGGGAAAAAAACAGTGGAGAAAATAGTATCCCTCCAACATTGCATCTATTTTCTGTGCAGCTGGAGAACAAACTGCTCTCCATAACATAACATGTATCTCTTCAGAAAACAAGGTGTTTAAGCATGCTACCTATGCTCACTATCACAAGAGTATTACCAGTTTCCCTTCCTTGATTTACCCTCAGACAGCAGGTAAATGAGGTAAGATAAAAATAGAAAAAGCTCCTTAATTTTAATACATCTACTCTGTCACAGATTGCCCCATAATCCAATCGTGAAAGTTATAAAGTCTTTAACTAATTAACACAAATATAAGCAATACAACGCAGAGCCATTTGCTCTCCCGATAAGATGCTGCAGTTAGGAATCTGTCTAGCAATTAATTAGCAAAATGCTTGAAGTACAGAGGAAGAAACAAAGAAACTAAAACTTCAAGAGGATGGTCTGATTCTAGTTGGCAATACTACACCAACGTGCCTTAAAGAACAGCAAGCACACTGAGGTTTTTCATCCTCAGCTTGCTTTGCTGTTAACTGTCTATCCCATGCCAACAGAAGCGCACAGAACTATAACACAGCAGAACCACTGTGCCCACTGCCATAGTGTCTCCCAGTTTTTCTGCTCTATATGGTTTGCTAGAGTGTGGTAGGCAAACTGCCCTGGCAAAACTCTAATAAAGGCTAGGGCTTGCCAGAGACCCGGTGAGGATCAGTTGGGCACCTCACAGTCGGTGATCAGCACGTCAAGGTGAGTACCAGCTGCTCAAGGTCAAGGTTCTCAGGTGGCTGTGCCACAGGTTAGTCCCCCACCAGTCAGAATGGCCACGGTGCCCGGTCCACTGGAAATGGAGCTGAAATGGAATTGCTTCTCTTGGAGCAAGCAGGCCTTGCAGTCAGACCTGCCTCTTGGATATAGGGGATGTTGTCCAAAGATACTTCTGTGGACTGAGTGAGACTCATCCCTCCTCTGGTGATTGAAAACTTCTTTTGGATATATTCTCAAGTGAGCCCTAGTCTCCCCTGGGTACCCTTGTGTGATAGACGTTCCCATAATAAGTGGGTTCATATTTTCATTTTTTTATCATCTTTCCAGTAAGAATAGTCCTTAAAGCCTAGGAATTAGTTGTGCAGTGGTATATAGGTGATCCTGCTCTGGCAGGGGGGTTGGACTAGATGATCTTATTAAATCCTTTCCAGCTCCTGACATTCTATGATATTCCCAACTGACATCTGAACTTGTAATTTACTGGTGTCAGAAGGAGTGCCAATTAACTTTTGTCACAACAAATCTGCATTTTGGGCAGCTGCTGCTCTCTCTTTTGTGGGTTCCTCCATGATGTGCAGATAGAATAGAACCCTGATCAGGAAGGGATATGCTCACGTGGCAGCAGGTTGAGGTGGGCTGCCCATGACTGCTGAGTTACCCCAGAAGATCTCCCTATTTCTAAAATAAGCAGGAAGTGTCATGTCTTCTCCTGCACCATGTTCTCACAGCTAAAAGAAAACAAAACACTAAATTCTAACAAACAAGAAAAAACCCCCAGTAATATATTTACTTAACTCCTGCAAGCATCCAGCTAACTCCAACACAGGCTGCTTATAAAAGTGTCAAATCAAGGAACTGAAAAGGAAATTAGGAAATTGTTCTCCAAAGCACTTTTTAGTATGTCATTTTTTTCAGATGATGCAATTGACCACAGTGACAAAAATCACATTTCCAAATAATATACTATGTTACAGATTTTTACTGAATAACTCCTTGTCAGATTTGTAGGTAGAACAGTGACAAAATAGTGCATGTTTAGCAGTAGCTCTAGGACTTAAAATACTGATAGAAGTGTGAAAGGCTGGCTGCAGAGAGTGCAGGGAAACATTTTAGATTCTTTCTTCCCCTTATTAATCTTGGGGATTTATCAGAGGCTTAAAAATCTTAACTTAGAAAAATAATAGGGAAGCGTGGTGATTTTCCTAGTCAGAGATTAATGAAATTCTGCACTTGGACTTTTTAACTATTCTTTCTTGAGAAACTGAGAAAAGCTTAGCCTAAATGGTTGACCACACACCAAATAAAAATCCAAAATTAATTGTGATCCTACCAATCTTCAACATTAGAAACTAAAACAGGCAAGTGGTTCAACAAAACAAGGCTGTAACAAAACTAATTAAAAAAACTCAGAGAAAAAGAATCTGAAATAAATCTTTCTGATTGTTATGAAGCTATTTCTAGTGACCATGGATCAGGTCTTAATTATTTAGATATACATAAAGATTATTACCATTTTACTTGTCAAGGAAAAAATCAAAACCCAGCTGGTTTTCTTATTTAAATGCACCCATGACAAATGCTTTTGTGTCCTTTGTATTTGAAATGAACATGGTGTAGAGTTACCCAGCACCATTTAACAGAGAGGAATTTTATCTATTTATTTGGTTAAAAAGAATTTGGATTTACTGTTTTGCTTCGTTTTCACATGCGAAAATAAACCACCCAAATTTCTACATTCTCCAGCATGTAAAAAGAAACACATTTCAGTGAGCATCACATAAATACAGTACTGGTCCTGTACAGTCCTTCTCTATGGTATGTAAAGCATTTTTCTGATGCAAAAAGAGCTTTTTTTTTTTTTTTTTTTGTAGCAAAATGGAATAATACATTCCATAATGCATACAAAATGGAATAATACAATACTTTCCTGCCACACTTAACATGTTAGTAGTTGACAGTGAAATTTTAGCTACTGAAGAAAGAATGGGAAAATTCACATTCAATAGGATTCCACTGCCATTTTAGTCCTATGCCCTTAAACATAGTTTCCCTGGGAGCAGGTGAAGGCTACAACTCCTACTTTCCATGTAACAAACTTGTGCAGAGGCACATTATGCACCTTCTGACTTTCGGAAAGTAAAAGCAGAATTTATTTATTTATTTTTTTATCCATCTGTAATAGAGAACCAAGCATTTCTTTCTCCTCAAAGATATGGTTGGACTACAATGGCATCAAGCAAAGTACAAAAATTCCTACTAACACCTTTTCACCTGGAGTCTTTTTCTTCCCACTAACTGAATCAACAGATTATGAGTTATTTAGGACACTTTTTGTTATATCTCATTACAAAGCAATTCTTTAATTGGAGTCACTGTTATATCACTGAGGTCATATGAGCTCACTGTTATATAAATGAGGTTTCAGAAAAATAAAACTAGCAAAATCCATAAAATCTGTAACAAAAAGCAAGGCTTTTCTCTACATGTTTGTAATGTGGAATTAAAAATTTGTATGCCACTTCATGTAGTGAAACCTAAGAAAAGACATGATTTATATGGAAAATCTTTCCATAGTCCTTAACTGTAATTTTTAACTTCACTTACTCTACAGCATTTCACCTGAAACAAGTTAGTCAGTGCACAAGTACAAGGCTATAAATCTAAAGCTCATCTTCTAATAATTATTATAAGACCATTTATCAAGAATAACAAGTAATTAGTTAACAAAAGGATTAAGAACAACTTTCTCAGGTCCAGGTTCATGATATTTCACTACGTGCAGACTCTCACTTTAAAAAAAAAAACTGTTCTGAAAACGAAAAAACACAGAAAAAACTTGACTGCAAAGAAATCAAATCCACTACAAAGAAATGATCTTGTTAATCCGAATTTCCATCTAAACAGACAAAATGAGGCAGGCAGTGGGTCACAAAAATAATAAAAATCCTTCACATAATGTGGCAGAATAAAAAAAATTACCAAAAAAAAAAAAAAAAAAAAAAAAACACCTAAAAAAAGTTAAAACAAGTAATAT
>VYZU01055425.1:5504-77237 GCA_013401355.1 Ceyx cyanopectus | reverse complement strand
ATGACCCTGGAGGGCTCAGTGTTGGCTCATGTTTGGCCCCACAGTGGAGCAGCCACATGGATGCTGCAAGGGGATCTTGTCCTGCTCCTCATCACAGCTCCCTGGGGGAGTGGGACTCCAGTTTATCTGCTACCCCATATGTAGAGATTGAGGGGAGGCTGCAAATCCCACCAGGGAGGGTTCGTTCCCCCAGTGGGGCCAGGGAAGGGAAAGGCAATAAAAAAGCACCCACAGATCTTATGTTGATACAGGAAAATGAGAAAAGCACTGAGTGGTTTGGGTTTTTTTTAACTCTTTCCTAGGTGGTTGCAATGACAGCACCAGAAGGTTTACATGCTTTGTATTTAAGAGAAGCTGGGATTGTTATTATGATGGTGTCACTGCAAAAGTTCTCCTTTTTTTTAAGCATCAGCTAAGCTGTCCTTCTCTGCACTGCCTTGCAATAGTGAAGATCTTTCAACTAGAAGCCTTCTAAAAATCTGGAGGTTTTTTTTCTCTTTAAATAACGTAAGTAGCCTGTCATTTTTACATTTTGAATTTCAAATGAGCATGAAATTTCACATCTCAGAAGGATGCTTAACTCTTCAACACTTTTCCACTGATGCTTTTAAATATTTCTTTCCAACCCTTCTGTCAGGACTGTGCAAGTCCCTTACAAAAGCTGAGCACAAAATACCAGCAGGTGCCACAGTCTTGAAGGGACTTTTTGCTGAAGTAAAAAAATGGCCCCAGAAAATGAACTTTGCTGTATTTTGAAAAATCCAGGCATTCACCCAGCCTTGGCAGTCTGTTTTTTCTGCTGCTAAAGGAGCAAAAGGAATAGAGGAGGAGATTAACACCACTTATCAGCACATATTACCCTGCACTGCAATGCTGTCCATCATGTGCAGCTGAACAGCAACTCTTGCCTCTTTCAAACTGCTTTTTCTAGGGGGAAAAAATGATGATTTCTTAGGCATTTATATTCCAAATGTGAGTCTGCTCAGGAGGTAAGGTGAGCTGGTTGGAAACTTGTAATAAGGGCTCATCCACAGCATCCCTTTTATTTGTTTAGGGAGGACAGTAAAAGAAAAACCAAACAAGGAACCACACAGACCAGAGAGCAGGGGCACACCATAAATACTTAGCTAGGTTATACTCATAATAACTTGCTTTTATAGCCATGTCTTTCATTATGAGGGAACAGAAACCCTTTCAGTCCTGCTAGGAGTTTTGAAGCTGGCTGGAATCCAGTTACAGTGTCTGAGCCTGCATCTCTTTGTGTGACCAAAGTAAGCCCAAAGATGACCTGTCCTATGCTACATTTCTTTATTAAAATACTTCAGACTTACTGCATAGTTTAGATATTAAAATAGCTACTGCATTCTTGCATAGGAGTAGCTGTGTGAAGCAGCTTTGTTAGTGCACCCCCAAGACAGTTAAAAACCAGCTCTAAAATCAAGATTAACTTGGCCTGAGTGCACTCAAAATCACTGCTTTAATCAAGTTTGCTTGCAATTGCACTTCTGTAAACCACTGTAAATCAGATTGAGGGGGAAAAATAAAGTAGCTAGTGCAGGGGTTGTCCTGGGAATGGGTTCAGGCAGAGGGTGACCTGATGCTCTTAAGCCTGGCATGTGTCTGTGCCCTTGGGGCAGCCCAAGAGGCATGCTGGGGGGAGAACACATCCTGGGGCTGTGTGGCCACAGGAAAGACAGAGAGACAGACAGACACACACACAGGCACACAGCTGGACTTGGGCACAGCTGGACTGGGGCTGGCAGTGGGCAGCACCCACCAAAGTGAATCCCAGATGCCTTGCCCCAGCCAAGCACTCCCTGCTCCTCTGTGGGGAGCTGCCACGAGGTGTGAGGATGAGGAGGAAGAAGAACAGAAACGAACTTACCTTGTGAAACTTTGATGGTGAACAAAAGGAGGCAAAGGAACAGGGAAGAAAGAGAGAGGGAGAAATGTGAGTGTAGACAATATATCCAGAACACATGGAGAACCAGAAAAAAGAACAAATAAATTGGGTCTGCAGAGTAAACAAAGAACAGCTGCTCTCCCACCAGACATTCACAACAGGGCTAAACATTCTTTTAAATCCTTGTACTTGAGGTAGATCTTGTTGAAAGAGGAGGGGGGAATCCTCATCTGCTTTCCAGCTCACTGGCCCCAAGCCACACAGGCTGCCTGGACTAACATCTCCAAGTGATGCTCCCACACTTTCCTCCAGGACATTGCTATTTGGTGGAACCACTGCAGGAAGAGGATGTGACAGCATTCCAGGTGGCATGTGGCATGCTGCTGGTGGCCTGAGACAGCTGCCACTGGTGGCTTTTTGGCAGCTTGGTGCTGTGCCCACAGATAACTCTCCACTGGGGTGTACCTCAGCTGCCTGGCTGCTGCAAACCCTGGTGGCATTGACCATTTCTACAGTAGAACTGCAGTATTTGATAAGGAACTGCCAAAAAAAAAAGGTATTTTAACCACTTTTCCCAGGTGTGGTTTGGGGCACAACCCTATTTATATTTAAAAACAAGCCATAATAGGTAAGTGGGTGGTAATTTATCCAAACCATAATAGGTAAGTGGATAATTTATCCAAACCATAATAAGTGAGTAATTTATCCTCAGAGTTTCCTTCATCTCAAGAAGGGTTACCAGCTGTTTCAGGATGTTGCTCTTTTTTTCTCAAGTGCTTTCTTTTCCCTTTCCTTCCCAGGGCAGCTGTGTTACCTGCCCTAGGAGGAGGGTCCTGCAGAGAAGAGAGGCTTGGTGATGCTTTCCAAAGTCCCCTGGAGCCTGAGCAGACAGTAACCCTGCAATCATCTGCTGCTGCTGCTGGCAAGGGCTGAGCACTGTAATTAGCAAAGGAGTGACAAGTGGACAGCATGATTACAGGTAATTTCTTACTGCTGGCTGGCAATCAATCCCTGAGAGTCAGCTGCCCACTGCAGAAGCAGAGGCTGTGCCAGGAGCCCCTGTCCTTTGCAACCACATTGCTGTGGCACCTTTGCTCATTCACAGGCACAGCAGTTAATTCAGGGGTCAGAAGGTGAGCAAGTGCTTCCTTCAGCAATCAGCCTTGACTTCTTGGCTGTGGAAGAGGTGAAACCAGCCTGGACAAACAGTCCCTGCCTTCCCTCTCCTGTGCCCTCTCAGTGTGACATTCTTATATTGATTTCTGTGGTGTTTCTGTCAAGAAATGGCACAACACCTCTTCTAATGAGCTCTGAGCAGCTCAGGAGTTCCTGGAAAGGCCGTTCCTCTGCATTTGTACTGAACAACCCAGCTAATAAAGATGTTTGTTGTGTGGGCTGGGGACAAGGTGTGCTTTTAGCAGAGGGAAACTTGCCCAGAAAGCCTTAGGAGGCTCATTTTCCAGCTGTCCTTGGCCAGCTAATCAGGTCTGTTTTGTCTCAGCTCCATGCTTTGTCCCCACAGCCATGATGAGGGGCTGGAGGAGAGCTCTGCTCAGCCACAACCAAGGGCAGCTTGCTGTTTGCAATGGCCAGGGAAGACTGCAGGTTCTTTTTCTTGCCAAAGAGCTTCCTTTTCACCTCCCTTTGCCTTCAGACAGCAGGGAAAAGGGAGGACAGCTCCCACAGCCATATGGAGCTATCTGAGGTGTTTAATGGGGCTGGGCTGGCCATACACTGGAATTAGCAGAGAAAATGCCCCGTGCCATTGTGCTGCCAAAAGGAATGAAGTGTGGCAACAAAAGTGCATCCAATTATTCTTCCTCATCATTCTCTCCTTCCAGGAGATGAGGCCTGGACAGGAGTCAGTTGTTCTATTCCCATGTCCCACCTTGCTCTTGACAGACCCACTCTTGGGGTGTTCCAGTGCCTGAGAGCAGGTCCTGCCATGCCACCTCTTCAGCATTCTGACCCTCCTGAAGGGAAAACATCTCCTGATTCCCACACAGACCTCCCCAGCTACTGGTTAAGTCTGTCTCAGGCTATGCTGCTCTCCTCTCATGTTTACTAGCCCACTGAACCTCTCCATCACTTGCTGTCTCATGGTCCTGGACTCTCTCCAGCTTGTCCCTATGAAATGCACCCTCCAAAGCTGGCCACAGGCTTTGCTGCAGCTTTCCATGCTCTGAGCAAGGTGAGGGGAGCAGTTCATGTCCTACAGGCTCTGCTTCTACCTGCCTGGGCAGTGTTTGTTCCCTCCACAGCAATGTTCTCCTGCTGCAGCCTGTGACTCACTGCAGCCACCACATCCTTCCCTGAAAAACAAGTTGTTCCTTAGCATCTATTTATGCAGTTGATTAATCCTTCCTCAGTGTCTGGGGCTTGTCTCTGCTGAGCATCATTTTCATTTTTTTTACAGACCATTTCTTCGATTTGCTTCAGTCCAGGCTGTGCCTGCCATCCTTGCAGCTGATGGTGGTGGGGGGTAAGTCCCTTCTCCACTCCATCATCAAGCCATGAATGAAAACACCAAACAGATTCAGGAGGGACCTTCCAACACACCTCTCCTTCCATCTTTCCAGCTCTGAAATATGGATGGACACGACAATTCTCAAGTGCATTTTCACTCGTGCCATGGCTTGCTGGTAGGAAACCTGTGTGAGATGGAGGGATGGCTGAGCATTGCCACCAGCACTCACAAAATCAATCCCTCTGCCACAGAAGGGAATGAAACAGATCTGACACAGCTTGCTCTGGAGAAACCCAGGTTGATTTTGTTCCTTTTAATTTGCTAAATGCATGCAAGTCACTTGTTTTCTTCTTCCAGGAATTGTATATCTGATTGGCCTGTAATTCTTCTCTTCCCCTCATTAAAGACAGTATGAAAGCTCTGCCCTAAGAGCATGGTTCCTCTTCTAATGGTTGAGAATTAATACTAGAAGATGAAAAACTGCATTAAGTCCCCCTAATTTCCACCCAGCTTCCTTGGACACATGGAATCAGCTATTCCAAGGCAAGGAAGACTAGAGGTGGACAGTAGTATTCTGATTATTTTAACCCACCTACATGCAGATTTAAGTTGCAACAGTGAACAATTTCTGCTCAGTGCATCAAATTGTTTGCAAACAAACAAAACCCCACCAAAGCCAACTGTTCCTTGGCAGTGTTTTTAAATGAAATGTCTTATTTAAAACAGTTTCCTTTTAAAATTATTGCTTTGGGGTTTTTTTTTTTGAACATGAAAACAACACATGAAAAAAAACCAAACCAATTTGGGTCTGACAGGGCTGTTTGATCCAGCTGGGAGCACTTGATGACTTCTGTTCTTTGTTTTGATTGAAGAATGAGGTTTTTTTCCTTCATTCACCAACAACCCAGAGCTGCTTTATTTAGCCATTATTTGCTCTGCATGGGAAGTAAACTTAAATCCCAGCTATTTAATGAGACAGCAAGAAACTGCCAAGGGCTGCAAGTTGTCAGAGGAGAGAGAGCTGGTTAACATAAAGCACATTAACTTCTCCTACCCTTGTCTGCTGCCCCAGGAGGAGTGGGACTGAAATCCTGCTGTGGTCAGGGACCTCTTGGCTTGAGCATCCTCACCACACTGCTCACCCACCCTCTGCCTCACAAACTGGAGGTGTCCAGCCAGGGAAATAGCTTCAGGGTGTTGTATTCCCCAGCAGCCAAACTGGAATACCAGTAAGAGCCTCCTGAGCCCCAGTCCTTCTAGATGGAGGACATACATGGACAGGACTATGGAGAAAAGCAAGTCAGGGTTTCAATTGCAGCTCTTTATCTGGACAGACACCTTCCTGCCTCTCAGGAAGGAGCAGAACTGGGTCCTGCCAGACAGAAATCCCCACGTGGGGGCTGCCCAGCAAAGGAACAGCAGAGGAGCACGTGGTTCTGAACATGTAATGAGGTGATTACACACAAATTGGGCAGGTCCTTCAAGGCATGTCACAGATGTACAGCAACCACAGGGTATCCTCAGGAGTAACACAGGCTCCCCCTGCTCTGCAGGAGCATCTGCAAGGAAACCTGGCAAGTGGTTTGCAGGGAAAAGCCAAGGGCAGGGATGCCTTTGTCCTGAGGAAAAAGCTTTTTGCCTCACTTATGTTCAGGTTTTTAAAACCCATTGCTTGCTCTGTGTGGGGATTGCCCTTCACTCAGCCAGTTAATTGAAGCTGGCTCAGAAACTGGCAGGTGGCTCAAGGAGAGGGTTTAACCCCTGGGTTTGGCAGCTGAAGATGTGCATGGGGTTTCCTGCTGGATTTTTTCAGTGTTATCCATTTCATCTTTAGGAAGGTGCCTGGCAGGTTCCTGAGATCCTCTCTCCTCAATCACAGATATCATCAGCAAAGTGGAGCCTCATCAAACCAAGAAGCAAAAGCTGCTGGTAAGACATGCTCTGGGAGAAGTGCTTGCTGGGGGAACTGCCAGCCTCTGCCAGCCTGAAGGATGGCAGGCCTGTCTGGTTTGGGACAGTGCCCACCAGCCTCTGCCAGCCTTTGGAAAGACAGTTGGGTCTTGGAGATGCAAATCAGCACCCCAAGCTGTGGCTGCTTCTGGCTTTGGAGGAGAGGTGAGGCTGTCACCTTAATTCTATGTGTTATGATACAGATATAATACAACTCTGACACCAGTAAAAGTCTTTAGCTGGTAAAGTTATAGAGACTGTATTCTAGATTGGTGATATGTACTAACTTGGTGACCTAAATTTTATATATATATATATATATATATATAAAAAAATATATAAAATATATAAAAAATATCTATATCCAGCCTGTCAGGAAAGAGAGATGTAGCCAGAGTCACAGGTGAGAAAGGACCTTCTTGAAACACACACATGGATGCAACTAGTGCAGAAGGGACTCCAAGAGCTGCCAGTGCTTGGAGGCATCACCCCTTCCTGCACACTTCATTTTCTAAAGGCAAAAGGAAGCTCCTAACCCATGTGGTGGGAAGGGAGGCTCTTCCAGATGTGTCATAAGAACCACCCCAGCTGCCTCCTGTGTTTCTGCTGGATTTGAAGAGCCCATCCCATGGCTCTTCCTCCCTCCAGTGCAGTCTGGTGACTTGCAGGGGCTTTGGCCACAGAGGGGAGAGGTTGGAGGGGTGGGTTTGCTGTACTTACTTGCAAGAATGACCATGTCCATCCCCCAGAATATACTCATAATCCAGCCAACCATCACAATTGCTGTCAGGATCTGGATGAGGGCAGCAGCAATGTTGAGCCAGAAGACACAACACATGTGCCTGTCAGGGAGGTCAGTCCGGGCTCCACACAGCACAGTGAAAGCAGATACAAAGGTTCCTAGGGAGAGATGGAATGCTCAGTGCCAGAGTCCTTCCCTTAGACCCACTCCTCAGAGCATCCCCCTTCTCCTGCTTCCCCCTGCAAAACTGGAAACACTTCCCACAGGGGGACAAAAGGAGTTGGAGCCACATCTTCCTCCAGGCTCCCAGTGAGGAGGGATTTTTTCCCAGTGAGGTTGCCAGAGCCTGGCAGGGGCTGCCCAGGGGGGTTGTGGAGTCTCCTTTTCTGGAGACATTCCAAACCCACCTGGCTCTGTTCCTGGGTGACCTGCTCTGGGTGACCCCGCTCAGGCAGGGGGGTTGGACTAGATGATTTCAAGGTCCCTGCCAGCCCCTGACATTCTGAGGTTCTAAGTTGTCACCTGAGGGCAAGTTTTAACAGCAGCAGCAGCCAAACCAGTGCTGGAGCCCTGCAACCTGATGTTGCAGCCCTTGGCTCTGCTTGGCACCAACTTAAAATGGTTGCAAACACCCTTCAGGCTTCCTAAACAATTCAGATGAAGGATCTTGTTGATGTATGAAAAGCTGGGACCAAAAAAAAAAAACTACATCACAGCAGCCTTCACAAAGATTCTTCCTAAATTTCCCCCATGGGATGAGGTAGGTACAAAGGTGTGATGTGATTGATACTGGATAACAGGGTTCTGTGAAATGCTTCCTTTGATGAGTGGCTGGAATTAAAAACCCTGCACTGTGATGTCTAGTAGTTTCTACAAAAATGGTCTCTTTTTCCTATTAAAAAGTAAACCTGCAAATGCCTGTAAGATGGGAATGAATGAGCTCATCTTCAGTGCACACAAGTGCCTTGTTGAACTGAAGGAGAAGGAGAGAATCACTTGATTTGGCTGAAGACAGGGTGGAAACATTCAGTTCCCATCTTTCCAGAAGCAGACAGAGAACAGAAGGACCTTGCTAGGAGCAAAATACCCTTTTGCCCTGCAAGGGCAGGGTGCTGGAAGATAGAATCTCCCACTGCTGCCTCTCCTCCAGTGGGTCACAGGGGTAACAGGCACTTCAGGTGGGAAAGGCTGGTCACAGCCTCTTTAATTCACCATCCTCTGCTTCAAATCTTCAAATTATCTTCAAACCCTGTGCTTCAAATTCACCAAGGCTTCAAACCCAGGGTCTTCCTAACACTCCCCCAGCTCCTAAAACCCCCCTCGTCTTCCCACCACTGGTTGGCTCTGGCTTGGTGCTCCCACCCCCTCCCTTCGCTGCACACCGAAGCCGGGAGGGGTTGAGCACTGCTGGGGGCTGGGAGGCTGCCCTGTGGCAGAGCAGGGGGCAGGGTCTCCTGGGAGAAATCCCACCCCCCTCCAAACTTCTTCTTCTGACTGATTTGCTGTCACAGGGAGGGGTTCATCCCCTTATCCACCTAGTGTCCTGTGTGTCCTCCGCAGGGGATTATGTGGGATCTCTGTGCTGCTTCACTTAGTTTTTTCTTGGGTTTTTTTCCTTTTTAGCATCTCCAAAGCAGAAGGAGAAGCCTGGAATGTTCCCCTGTGCTTCCTGAAACTGTTGTCTGCAAAGTTAAACCACTCAGCACTCTCTGAGATTAAATATGGATCGAGGCAAGTTCAGAGACTGAGTGTTTACATTTTCCCATCAGGATGCACAGTCTTGCCAACTGGAGATGCATGTCCCTTTTGAAAATGAAAATGAAAATCTTCCCCTCTCTCCTGACCTTTAACTCTTCCCAGATCCTTTACACACACAAAAAAGGTTGCAAATGAGCAATAATTCTTAAACTGCAGCTCCAAATCCTTCCAGTGAAGCTTTTAAGATTTTTACATCATTAGATGAGGTGCTGAATTAGCTAAATAATCCTTGAAACACTCCAGTGACTGAGCTGATGTCTAGTCCCAGAGAGAAAGGAATCAAGCAAACGAAGCAGTGAAGTGTCCCTCTTTGGACAAGGAATGGATACAGAAACTAGGATTAATACCTCATGAACTTTGCCTTTTGATTACCTCTTCAGGCCACTTTCCTACTCAGAGGAGCCAATTAATTCTCCACTGTCAGTGCATTCTCTTGATTAATAATCATTAGCTAATCTTTGGGATGTTGTTGGCATTTTTAACTACAAGACTTGAGATGGTGCCAGCAGATGGATGGATTTTTTTTTTTCCTCTGGTCCATATATGCTTTAAAAACTAAAGCAGAAGAAAATCTTCAAAGCATTTGCCAAGGCAGATGCTTTCCCCTTAAGAAGCCATTGGAGTTACACACTGCCAAAAATGGAAGTGCTTGCATCTGGAAGCAGAGGAGGAGGAGGAGGAGGAGGAGGAGGAGGAAGGCAGGCAGGCAAGTAGCTGTATGTGCTGATACTGCCTGGCTACACTGGAGCTGGGACTCCAAACCCTTCCTGCCCAAGCACACACTTGAATACCTAAAGCCCAGCAATTCTCAACAAACTGCAGCTGGAATGAAGCTGGCCAAGTGAATCCATCATCTGCAAAGGTCTCAGGCTGCCAGTGCAACCAGCATACACAAACCACTGTCTTTGCAAGTTGGTGTCAACCAAAAGCCCCTACAGCTATATTTAGGCATAACTAAATTATTTTAACCATCTTCCCAACAAAAAAATGCCCCAAAATGAAGTAAAATCCAGAATGATTCTAAATTGTGAATGAATGCAGCCTCTCTGGGGACAGAGGGCAGGCAGTGGAGAGATCTATACCACCTAATGAGTGTTCATTCAGCCTTGTGGGCTCACTGCAATCCCCTCACAGCCCAGCTGGCACCACCAGGGGCTGGGCAGAAGGATGGGTGGCAGCTGAGGTTGGACTTGTGGAGCAGCTGGGGGCCAGAGGGTGAAGGCTGGGAGTGGATGGGAAGCCAAGAGCTGAATCTCTTTCAACTCCTATCTCATCTCACTTGTGGCAGTGTCAGCCAGCTGGGACACTGTGAGCTGAGAAGAAAGCCTCTGGGAGCCTGTGTTTGCTTTTGCTGTCAGCAAAACTGGGAGTATTTTTAGATTGCAACAGTAAATATGGAATTTCAACAGTTTAACCCATGGAACAGGAAGGGGATGTGTTATATGTAGGGCAACACTGTGAAGCAAAAGACAACTGAGGGTTCTTTTGCCTTTTCTCTGGTCCATTGTCATGAAGGACAGACTCCAGCACATGCTGGTACCCATCATCACCTGTTGGCTCCTGGCCTCCCAGAGTTCAAGCACAAAGACAACTTGTTAGTGGGTTTCCCACTCCCCAGCAGGTACCTGAAACTTCTCTGCTCCAAGGAAATCACCTCTGGTAAGTTGCTCTGTTACAGGTGGAGAAAAACCAGCAACCCAAATTACTGCAATTGGGCACTATATGAAGCAGCTGCTGCTGGTCATGCTCCCCACCATCCCTACCTACAAAAGCCTGGAGCCAGGGAGGGGTTGAGAAATCCTCCTTGTTCTTGGAGGATATTTAAGATGCTGATCTGTAGCATTGTGAGTAAATCAGGTAGTGGGATGTTGCTGCCTTCCTTGCTGCTGGAGGTGGGGAAAATGGGACTGTGTCATGATGCTGGAGCACTCCTGCAGGTAAGCACGGGCAAAGAGGGGGAGGGGAAGGAATTGGAGGTGTCTGTAGGAGCAAAGGAAGGCTGTGGGATCAGGAGTGGGAGCTGTAGTTAATGGGGGTGTGTTTTGTGGGGATGAGATGTACCTGTATAGCTGTGTTGTGTCAGGGGAGTGTTCTGTGTGGGGACATGTCTGATGTGCCTTTGAATCTTTAAAGACAAATTATTATTACCTCTCATCAAACAGTGTTGGCAGGTACATGAGGCAGATATTGTGGATGTGCTGAAAATTCATGAGATGTGCTGGTTCTTGCCTGTGTGAGTCAGAAGAATTGTTTGAGAAGGGTAGTGCTGCTTGCACTTGTTTCCTTAGTGTCACAGTGAATGTGAGATCTCTGGGTTAAGCCATCCTTGGGTGTTCTGAGTTTGGTTTTATATTCTAATCTGAACCTTAATGACTTGTGTAATCCCACCCAGTTTCCTCAGAAGCAGAGCCCCCAGCTCAAGTGTCTGTGGCCTCCTCACACCAAGCAGCTTGGGAGTGGTGATGGTGCTGCTGTGGGCTGAGGCCAGAGTATGGAGGCTGTTGTTTACACAGCAATTCTTCACCTCTTGGGGGCTGCCAGACTTGCTTCTCTGAGAGTATAAGGAGCATGGTGTTGGCAAGACTGCAGCACAGTGCTGCAGCATCAGCAGGGTTTAGGTGTCTTGCCCAAGAGAACAGGTCTGGGGGTTCCTGGTGTTCCCTACATCATTCCCCTTTGCAGTTTAGCCATGGAAGTCAGTCAGGAATCAATGTGATTACCTGGTTTTCTTCTAAACATGACAGTGTTTTACACCAACATCTTAAAAGCTTGGGTTTTAGGCTAAAGTTTAATTAAGCAGCATTC
The DNA here is from genome assembly GCA_013401355.1 of Ceyx cyanopectus. NCBI lineage: Eukaryota > Metazoa > Chordata > Aves > Coraciiformes > Alcedinidae > Ceyx > Ceyx cyanopectus. The sequence goes on along the minus strand of VYZU01055425.1, from coordinate 65,612 downwards.
TTCCCTCTTCCAGTATCCATCCAAACTATCCCTGCCAAACACAGTGTGAGGGAGCCAGGGGAGGAAGGTAGGTGGCTTGAACAACTGGAGAGCAAGAAGAGCAGAAGTCTGGAAAACAGGAGGCTTGCTGGGACCCAGGCAGCACCTCTTGCAATCAAACCTCTGAAGTTGCCCATGTGCAAGCCAGTGAGCAAGCTCTGGGTGGGGGAACATCACTGGTGTTGATACCTGGCAGCAAAGTGATCATCTCCCAGTGCCAGGGCTTGGGTGCAGTGGTGAGGGCAGGAGCAGCAGGAACCTGAAGGGTAGGAGAGCAAGAAGTGAAAGGGAAGGATGAGTGGAGGCAGCAAACGTGACACAACTTAGGTGTTGCCATGGAGAGTAGCTCATGAATTTCCCTCTGTGGCCTGCTGTTAAAAAAGCTTTGTTTAGTTTCTGCCAGCATGCTGCTTTGCTTCTCCCATGCCCTACCAGAAGGACATTCAGAGGGAATTCTGGCTCTGGCCAGTCCTTGCTACCCACAAAATATATAGTAGCTGACAAGTGAGAGCTGGCACTTGCAGCTCTTGTCTCCATGTGGCTTGTTCCCAGGCTGCAGAAGGCAGAGCAGCTTTTTGGTTTCCCTACATCCATGGAAAGATGTCCCAAAGTGTGGTATGCCCCTGGCTGATCCCAGCTGCTTTGGAGTGTGGCTGTGCCTTCAGAACCAAGCTCAGTTTGTTATTAGGGTTTGTAGCATGTGGTCAGAAGAGGCTTGACAGTGTTTCTGTGGCATCTACAGAGGACAGCCCACGTGCCAGTAAGATAGCATTGCTTTCTGCACCAGAAATGAGAATATTCTCAGATTTAATGCTCTAGAAAAAGTTAACTCTTTTCAAAAGGCAGCTTTCCTAACACAAACTTCCAAACTTGACTGCAACAAACTTTCACAGACTAAAAATATACAGAGAAATCTTAAATTACTTGGGGGGGGGGGGGCTACATGAAGGTGAAGTGACTTACTAAAGCTTTAATTATACACTGAGCCATCAGCATTATTTTTACTCTGCAGCACTGCACTGTTTTGAAGGCTTACGAGTGGCCACCCATAAATAGTGAGATTGCAGCACAGCTTGTTCCACTGCCAGGCATTCCACAGTTCCTTGGATGAAGTTTCCCCAATCCAATCCTCTGGTTTCCATCTGACTTGGTGTTTAAAATGAAGGGTGTGCTTGGATTTATAATAAGAGAACAAAAGTCCCTACTGCACAGCCCGTGGTGGTGCAGACCTCAGGCTTCTGTCAAGACTTGCTGTTGCTGAATTATTTTTACAAGTTGTACCTGTGTGAGTCCCAAACTAATTATTTTTTTCCCCTTCTATAGAAGATGTGGTCCCAGAACTGCCACTGATGTGTTGAATCATGCTTTATAATGGGGTGAAGCACTGGAGAGAACTTGTCATTCCCCAGAAGGGGGTAAAAAATACTGCTACACAGAAACCTAGAGGTAGGAAAAGGGGAGGGGCATCAAAAAATCCCAACCACAGCAAATTAACTGCCTGACATCAGCTCATCTACACAAGTAGCACCTCTTGCTCTGCTTCCAAGATACCATGCCCCAAGGAGAAATTCCTTGCCACTTATCCCAGTATCTCAGGTCAACTTCCTAAACACAACAGCAACCTGGGGATGTTCAGCCTGGAGAAGAGAAGCCTGAGAGGGATGCTTATAAATATCTAAAGGACAGGTGTCAAGGGAATGGGGACAGTTTCTTTTCAGTGCTGCCCAGGGCAAGGGGCAACTGGCACAAACTAGAATGCAGGAAATCCTGACTAAACAGAAGGAAAAACTTCTTTACTGTGATGGTGATGGAGCCCTGGCACAGGCTGCCCAGAGAGTTGTGGAGTCTCCTTCTCTGGAGACTTTCAAAACACACCTGGATGTGTTCCTGAGCAACTTATTAAGTTATTGAGTATGCCAGCAGTGAAAGAAATAATGTAATTGGTTTCCAATTATGAGAGCAAAAGGCATGAGCACTGTTGACAGCACAGGGCTCTGCTACAAGCTCATTTGCCCCAAGTGGACCCATTCCTGCTGCTCTCATTTTATCAGCAGCTTCAAAGCTGGTTCATGGGAACAGCTCTACCTGCCTGGTTTCTCTCCCTGCTGACACCTGCCATGCACAACTTTCTGTATTTATCTTGGAATCATTCAGCTTGGAAAAGCCCCCTTGGGATCATCCAGTCCAACCATTACCTCTACACAGTTCACCCCTAAACCATGTCCCTCAAACCCACATCCAAACCACCCTGAAACACCCCCAGGGCTGGGGACTCAACCCCCTCCCTGGGCAGCCTGTGCCAAACTCTGACTACACATTTTTTCCCTAATGCCCACTCTGAACCTCCCCTTTGTAGGATATTTGTGTTTTTCAATAGCACACAGGTTACTTATTCTACCTCATGCCCACCTCTCCTCCCATCAGCTACCCAGGAGCACCAGCTCTGGTTCTTTGCCCTGGCTCTCCCAGTCCCAGACTACTCTGCTGCAGGAGCTCAGGATCCAAGGAGACAGAAACAACCTTCCACTAACTCTTATTAAGACTATGGTCCTAATTCACAGTTCCCAAGCACTTCCAGATATCCATTTTCTCTTTTCTTGATGTACATCCAGAAGCAAAGGCTGTCAAGCCATTCCATTTTCTGCCATTGATAATGAAATCATTTGGATGCAGCTTTTCATCCAACCTTTCCAAACCTGGAAGCTTCAAGAGCAGAGTGCCTGGAGAGAGAGAGCCTCTCTCCTCAGGGAAACCACCTGTAAGGAAAGCTTTTTGGCTCTCTGATACCTCCAGTTCCTAAAAGGTTGTTGGATGTGATTCTGTGAAGTGAGAGCTGCTTTAACTGTATAAATAATGAGAAAAAGACTAGGGGCTCTCAAGAGCTTTCACAAAGCTTCTTGCCAATTGCACAGTGATGAACTGAAGTTTATTCTTCATTCTCTGTAGCAGGGAAAGCTCTTGTGAGGCAGGAGCAGGAGGTGGGCAGGCATGAGCCCCCAGACTCAATTCCAGCACTAGTGCAAGGGCTCAGAATGGCCCTGGGGGTTTTCCTGGGGGAAGCCAGCTTGATGCTCATTGTCTTCCCACCTCTGCCCTCCCACTGGTGCCATCAGTGCCCATCTCAGGGTGCTCCAGCAGCTGGCCAAGGGGCTCTCCTGCCCTGTCTGCCTGCATTTGACCAAGTAGACACAGTTTGAGGTGAGGTCTGAAGCTGTGTTGCCTCTTCCTCTGTCTTTCTGATCACTGCTTTGTAATGAATGTAGCCCTTTGAAGCTACCTAACAGAATTAGCTGTGCTTCTGGAAGGATAGATTAACTACTGCTAAGATTGAACAGTGAATCTGAGCTTGCTGCAATACCCTGGAGTCCTCAACTGTGAAGATGAATCATGTTAATTAGGGACTACCAAGACACAAGACAGAATTAATCTTATTAGGAAGTTAGATGGGGATGCAGAGCAATTGGGAGGCTTTTCCTACAGATCAAGACAGCTGAAATGGAAGTGTAATGAAGTGTGCTGGCCTCCAAAATCACCTCAAAGCACAAGATATCTAAGTGGAGGAATGCAAACCAAATCTGTGCCATAAATGTTCAGAGATAAGCACACAGGAGAATAACAAAGACCTTTTTTTTTTAACCCAGAAAACTCTGTGTGCATTTTATTAGCCAAGACATCCCAAGCAGGGATGTAAAGACATGGGAAGAGCTGCACCCAGGGGTCTGGAATATGATTTGGGAGACCAGAATTCAGTCCCAGCTTGACAGCCACTTGCTAAATAATTCTGAAGATGAATATTCTTGTAGTGCCAAGAGTAATATTATGAAGGTGTTAACATCATTCTACTTTCTAATGTCTTTTCTATTCTAGATAAGACCTTGTCCCAAGAAATTTGCCATTTTTCATGCACCTAACATGACTGGCTTAAGTGTTCAGCACTATTGCAAGTCAGATAATGCCCAGCACTTGCTTTTATAGACTAGTGCTTTTGTGAAAACTCTTAAATGAAAAAGAAAGCACTTTACCTACTAAAGCCACTGCAAAGTTGCTGGTTTATTCGTGTACATAGCATATTAAATATTTAAAAGATGTGTGTTGCACTCCAAATCTGCCTTCAGGTGATTCAGTCAACAAAAATCTCATTTTATGATGGTTTACCTAATGGAGAATGTAAAGCTGTCTTATCTTATTCAGCAAAACTGTAGGGAACGTTTCCTGCAGCTTAACTTAACAGAAATTTCCCACACTTAACATCCCTGAGCAGCAGATCCAATCACAACCAATCTTGGAGATGAGCAGTGTGGGATGAGGAGGACAAGGATCCACACAGAGCTGGGCTGCAACCATCCCACACTCTCTGCTGAGCAGGGTGGGAGCTGTCATTGCAGAGGTGAAGCACAGCCAGGGTGAGCCTCTGTCCACAGTCTCCAGGGAGGATGGGGAGAAGATCTAGAGGCTTCCAGAGCCTTTTTGGCTCCCCATGGAAAGACCCTAGGCAGGCCAACAAAAGCAAGTCATTGTCAGCAGTGGAGAGATGAGCTGTGGTACCTTGTGCCTGCCATCACCCCAGTGCAGGGGCCATAAATAGAGCAGGCTGGAGTCACCCATGACCCAACAGATTCTTGCCAGCAGCACCAGCCAAGACAAATGAATGCAGCCCAGCTAGCAATGGTCTGCTAAAATGGAGTTTTCTTCTTAGGAGGGAGAAAATGTGGAGAGTTGGGAGGCCACTGCACTGCATCTGCATCAGCAGCTGCCTGGTGGTGGTGTGGACAAAGACCTAAGCAACCTGCTCTGACTTAACCCACTTGCAAGAAGGTCTAGGTGACCTCCAAAAGTCTCTTCCAGCCTCTGCTATTCTATATTCCAGTAACTTCAACCACTCTGTGCAAGGCTTAGCTGGTCTAGCTCAAGTTTCTTTTTCCCAGAGCCATGTCCTCCTGTCACTACATGACTAACAGCTCTTGAACACAGGGCTCTCCAGGATGTTTTCAGTGTATTTCTGAAGAGCTGTTCTTGTTCTTTACCATCAGGTGCAATTGGTCTCATAGCAAACAGCCCACCTGAGCAGAAATCATGCCTGTGAATTGCTGGTTGTGTCAAAAAAGGTGAACTTCAAGTCAACAGAACCCCCCCACCCCCTGCCCTTGCCCCCCTGATCACATGAATGCTCATGCCAAACAGCTCAGCCAGCCTCTGAGAGGAGCTGCCTTTGTCCCAGGGGGGAAAAGCACTTGATATAGAAATGAATTCTGTCTTGGGAAGGAAAATAAACACTGACTTGGATAAAATCCTCATTCCTGCAGGGTCTAGTCCTTTGGTCTGAAAGCAAAGCTAAGATTCAACTAAGCTGTGGTGTTTCCAGGTTAGAAACACAGATAAATAGTGGGTTTAGACACAGTTAAAACACAGATAACCTCACTCCTGAATAATATTTATCAACAGTTAATTTCACTTAGCCAGCCAAGATGTGTCCAGCAAGGCCTGGACCTCTTGTCAGTGGACTTGTGGGATTTTATATCTTGTCTTTTCTTCTGAATGCCCCCTGCACACCTTCATCTCTAGGAGTTCTTGCAAGAAATAGCATCTGACTTGGACTTATTTCCATTACAGGACAGATTTTTTTCCCTTTACCAAATAATTTCCAATATCTGCCATCTATCTACTGGTCAGAATTGCCTAAAAAATGCATATGCATTTGTTGCTCTCACAAAGAACCAAGCTCCCAACATCAAAATATAGCATGTAATTATTCCTAGTGAAATACAGAAGGAAATAAAATGGCTCAAGGACCCCATTGTACAGAGGTTAGAGAAGATTTCTATGGAGTGAGATCTACCAGGGAAACTGTTGCACAAACTGGAAATTATCATCATTTTTTCTTGCCTGCAACTCTTTTTTTTCTCATAATTCCCTTGTTGGTTCCAATAAGGTTATGGACAATGGTCAAATGGTTCCTCTCTCCTGACTGTTGGAAGTCCTTATCTCAATGTTAAAAGGTGCAGCTGAGATGAAATTCAGATTTTGAATGTCCTTTACTGAGAAGTTATCAGTCTATGGGCAGGGGGTACCTGTTTTCTCCCTGTTCCAAAGAGTTTATATTCAGTTCTTGAATATTCCCAAAGCTACTCCTTCCCTATCTTGTTATGTACTCAAGAGCCTGTGGGTCTCTGGAGAAGCTCAAAAAGCTCCATAACCTTCAGGTCTGCCAAGTGTACCTTGCATGGCTCCTCAGTTGAGAGCTCTGGGGGAAGCAGAGGAATCCATCTCCTTGGAAAGGAGTGGTGGGTGTAGAGGGAAAACACTTCTTGAAAGGGCAAGCTGAGCTGAGGGACCATCCATCCAACCTTTCTTCATTCCCATGTTCTCCTACTGCCAAAAAACACATCCCTGTTGGGCTCCAGAATCACCTCTGATACAAATCAGATTGCCCTGGGGATTCATCTAGCTCATCTGGGGATTCATTTGGCTCCTCAGGCCTAACCTGCTCTTGGCAGCAATTCAGAAGTTAAAGAGCACAAATAAAAAGCAGTTTTAACTCATAGTACCAGGACATGGCAAAGCCTGGAAGCCTGCTGCTCTGGGCAAGGCTGAGGAAGCCAAATCAAATGGGAACCTGAGCAGGGCTGACAAACACTCATCCATGCAACCTGAGCAGAGTTGGGGATGGCAAGAAGATGGATTCTATATCCACACACTCTTCTGTGTGAGGAGCTGCTCTGTGCAGCAACTGGTGTTGCTCTCCTTGCTCTCCCACTGAGCACCACCCCAGTGATCACCCAGTGACCCTGGCAGGCTGCCCTTGTGCCCCAGAGCTGCACAGCTCCTGGAACCTCACAGCTTCTGAGAGCTGATTATGGGTTAAGCTCATTTCTGGCCTGGTTTCATGCTATCAGCATTCTCACTCCCATGTCTGCTCAGTTCATGGGGCTGCACAGCTGCAAATAAAGTGAGAATTACACTTCACTACAGAAAAAAAAGCCTCTGAAGTCTCCTACCTTGACAGAGCTGTCAGCTGTGCAGCTTCACTTACCCCTCCAGCCACCCCAGCCACCTTTCCCTCTCCCCCTGCCCTGGAAATGCTACAACATGACCTCAATTTTCCTCCCTTTGACAAATGAGGCTTTTATCCCCTCCTGCTGAAGCAGCTCTCACTAAGGTCTGCAGAGAGTCTGGGTGAGTGTCAGGACCTCTGCTCCCTCCAGCTTCAGTATTTCTGTCTCCTTAGCTGCTCTGGGGCCTCTCTGCTTGTTGACATCTTGCCATCTGCTTTTTTTTTTCACCCCTCTCTTACCACATCCTCGACCACTCTCACTCTGTTACCTACTCCAGAGGCAGAGTGATCCCCTGCAATTCCCTTCCCCCTGTTTTCTGTTCCTCCTGCACCATGCCTCCCCTAATCTGCACATGAGCCTTGGTGTGACAGCTCCAGCTCTGTCAGTGACTCAAACTCCTGCCTCTCTTTAGGACACTTCTCCCACGTCCTGCCCAGCCCTGCTGCTGTCTCTGCTTCAACATCCCCTTGCCTCAGCTCAAAGACACTCAAGTCAAACTCCTTTTCCCTGCATAGCAAGTGTTTCTCACTGCTGACACCACCAACCACCACCTTTCCATCAGCTGGGCTCACAAGTGGAGCAAGGAGGAGGATAATTATGCATCTAATTCCTCCCTCTCCTCCTCCCATGGATCCAGGTCTCCCCAAATACTGGTTTTTTTCTCTCACATCAACAAGTTCAGTGCTTTTTCTTTCCTCACACTCATTTCAATCACTCCAGCTTACTCTCCAGCCACAGTTCTCCTGCGTGCACCACATCAAGTGCTTTCCCCTCTTCAGGCTTCAGTTTTGGAGCTGATGAACATCTTGTTGCTGTTACCACTCAGCTACTTGGCAACATAAAACCCCTGCTCTTGAATCAAGGATGTTGTGCTTCTGCCACAAGGCAACTTATTGCCACAGCTTATTTCTCTAACAAATGTCTCCCATTAGACATTTACAAAGGCTAATTCAGTTAAATCCTAGTTCTGTCATTATTTATTCTGCTTTTTAAGAGTAATTAATAGGTCAGATACTTTACCCATGTAGATACCTGCTGTTCTAACCATCAAAATGACAGAAAACTCTGCTTTCTGCTGCCCAAATTCAGTAAGTAGTATAAGAAAGCAAACTCTTCACTAACTGTGGTGAATTCCTGCTTCCCTGCCCTGTAATCATGGGCTACTGTGCACTCTCTTTCAAGAGTAGACCACTGATATATTGCTATAAACCACACTATTCTCTTCCTACTTAGGAAATCTCTGCTAATCTCCACGGGTGTCTAAAGTGTGTTTCTAGAGGCATTAGTTTCCTCCACCTAAGCATTAAATAAAGCCATTTACTAGCTAAAAAAATCTTCTTTTTTTCCATTTTAGTGATAAGAATGTAGCGTTTTTCTTCCCTCACATTCTACAGTTGTACAGTATTGTACAAAAGCAGCAATTTGACACATTAGAGCCATTCTGCCAGCTTTTATTGTGCCTGCAGTGGAGGGGGGAGGAAAAAAGCATATATTTTTAGCTGGCTGCACTACACAGAACAATCTGATAGCAGAAGCCTGTTATTGTCATTCAAAGCAACACTTGTTTAACCAGATGCAGTCATGAAAAATCACCTTATATTTCACAATTAGTATTTTCTAGAGAAAAAAAATAGTCTGTTCAGTGCAAAATCTGAGGATGTCAGTGCATTAGGATGATACAACAAAGCAGCTGCATCATCAGCTTTCCTTGGAGAGACACTGGACCAGGACCACCAGTACTCTGGGACACCAGTGCTGTCCCCAGCAAGCCATATCTCTCTTTTGGGTTACTAGGATGATCAGGACAGTGCAATAATCTATGCAGGAGGGTCTACTGCAGCATGTTCAAGCCTCAGTGAAGGATCTCTAAGCACAGAGTGAGCAGAAGGCTACAGACCTCACCTGGACCCCCCCCAATCAACTAGCAGCAGCACAGGGCTCTTAAAATCTTTGCATTTACCTTTGCAACTTGCTCTCAAGACCTAAGTGACACTCAGACCACCCTGCCTGTTCCAGAGAGCCTCCAAAGCAACCTGTTCCTGCAGCAGTGGAATAAATATTGTTCCTTAAAGCTCCTCAGTAACTCTCTTGGAGGAAACCAGGCAAGAATGAGCTGCCATCAGGGAAGACTTTTGGCTGAATGTCTGGAAACTGGAATGATGCTTTGAACAAACCTGGTAGTGTGGCAGCAGGATGCTTCCAGCCAGTTTGTGTGCTAGGAGCTATGGGTCACATGGAACTAGCTCTTCTTCTTGCCTGTCTGACAAAGCAAGACCAGATTTGGGGTGGGCTGAGAGTGGGAAGAGAATTGGACAGAGAAGAACAGTGTCATCTACTCCCCCCCCACTGCTAACTGAACTGAGAGTGATCAAAATATGCCTAGAAGAAAGGTCAGCCAAAGGCTACTACAACTCAGGGCTGCAATTCTAGCTTGGGGGTTAGGAATTCCTTAAATGGCAGAATATTTCAAGGAAGAATGGGAAATCAGGAGATACTGGCAGGCTTGCTGATCCAAACCTGCCTGGTGCTGTTGGGGTAGTGCAGCCCCAGCCTTGTTAGTGTGTCTTCAATCATCCAAGCCTAGAGAATGGTCTGCACCATGCATGGCATTCATGGGAACCAGCCCATTTCTAGATCTGGGCTGAAGGAGATGGAAATCTACTGGAAAAGTGTTTATTTTCCAGTTAGTGGAGATTAACAGCTGAGCCAAACTCCTCAGCAGGGAGACAACATGCACAGAGTTCTTATTCTCCTCAAATGCCTGGCCCTAAACTATTTATAACCCTTCAATATTTTGGTAAGAGATGTAAATAACTGCAAATCATTTTCTCCTTGGTCTGTTTTGAACCTGCTGTCACTTCCTTCCTGATGTTCACACTGACCAGCAGAAGCTCTTCATCTAGTTCTCTTAGTCAGGAGGGTGTTGTGATCAGTTCACAGCAATCCCTCTCTTCCCCTCCTCCTCCTCCTGATGCTTTTCCCTGGTATGGCAGTGATTATTCCATGGGTTTCAGTGCTTTGGGACAAATGTACTGCAGTAGGAGCCCTCAACAAGTTGTAGTTCTTGTCAGGAGAACCTGTTCCAGGATTGGCTCTCCAGGTATTTACCTTCCAGTTGCTCTCACAGAAGTGTCACCCCCTTTCCCACTGTCAAAACCTTGCCACCAATGCTCACACACTTTGGAAAAGAGCTATGGGGAAAAGATAATTATAGTAATGGCAGAAATTAAAGGTTTTTCTGAGGACTCATGACAAAGATTAGGAGATCTAAGCTTCAAAAATACCCAAATTCCATGAGAAGTGGCAGACATTAGGAAACAGCAGGGAGGTCAGACCTGCTTGTGAGTTCTTGTGAGGACAAGCCAAGAGGCAGAAAGATGTGTGGGCAACACAGGAGGTATTTTTGAAGCTCTTCAAGCAAATGCCTTAAGTTGCAAACCTGTTGATGAGGGGCTCCCATCTGACCCACCAGCAGAAATCTGTAAGGGAGGTCTCTCAGTCTGAGCCACACACACACAAAAAATAAGAGATGGAAGCCCCCAGAGGGTGTGATTCACTTCACCTATTTTAGAGCAGAGATGAGTCAGATGCTGGTTGTGCCTAATTCCTCCCCACAGATTGTAACAGCAACCAGCTCAGATCTACAGGTGGGTGAATCCCAACTAATACATCCAAGAAGATGAACATTTGGGTTAAATACTACTGATAAAAAATAACCTCCTGCTTTGGTGTTTCAGCTAATCCACTCCTTGAGGAGCTTTGCCCACAGGCAGGTGATTGCATTCAACTGGAGAGTTGGTGGAGGAGAAATCTGAGTGATCCTGCTCTGGTTGGACTAGATGATGTAGAGGTCACTTCCAGACCCTAAAATTCTGTGGTTCTGTGAACTCTGCTCCTTACAGATCTTCCTCTGAAACAGCTGGATACAGTATGAGGCACTTCAGAGCAAGGATGTGACCCTGCAGGACTCTTGAGCCCATTTTATGATGGACACAGAGGGGAGACAGGACCCAAATTCTTGTTTATAGTATCCCTATAATACCAATGCATGGTATTATATTATTACATTATTTTTAATGGGATTTTTTTTGCCATTCTTCCCCGTTGAGACAAGAAGTGAAGACAAGTTGTGTGTTCAGATCACTGCAGTTGATCAAAATGACCTTGGGTGCTGCCTGAAGGCTTTGCAATGCTGATGAAATGCTCCTGCAACAGCAGGAAGACATCTAAATTTGATGTATCTAGCTCCTTTCATATTGCCTTTCTTCTTGAAGGTATCTTTTTTCCCAACATGACAGTGTTTGCATGGCTCAGAAGAGCCCTGTTGCTAAGAAACAAGTCCCAACTGTGCCTTTAAAACTCTGCCTTTAAACATATAACTCAAGGAAATATTTTTTTATCTTTTCATTACACTGTACTGGGTGTTTTTATCCAGATTTCTTTTCACTCAGCTCTGACTCGTGGTTACATTTCTATCCCAACCTGCTGGAATTGTTGCAGTGCCATGGTCACTCAATTGTGTTAATATTTTTAAATAGCACATTTTAAGGTCACAGTGAGGCCTCAGTTTGCCCACAATTGTGGTGTAAACAAGAAGGAATGCAGCTGAGCCTACTTATTGCAAAAGAAATGTTAACACTCAACTGCAAAGCATGGTATAAATCAGTGTTCTTTCAAAAATCAACTCTAAGGTGCATCTGTGCTTGCTTAGCTTCAGGAGATGGCAAAAACCATCCCAGCTTCAGTAAAAGGAGGAGTCCTGAGAACTAACACCTGGTCTAAACTCCATTCCTGGCTCCATCACAGGTTTCTTGAGGGTATAAAAGAACACCAGCCCTGTGTGGCAGCATGTGGTGGAAGCAGCCAGCCCTCCAGCCACAAAAATCAGGGCTCCATGTGCAGCTGACCAAGGTAAGAAAACCAGATGAGAGTGAAATCACCTCAGGGTGGTTTAATTTCCAAGCAGAGCCAGGAGAATCTATGTCAATGTTGGTTTTGTGGGATGTGGGAGGAGCAAAGGACTGAGTGAGTAAGTACTTGGGTACAAGTCAATGTACAAAACCAACTTCTGGATTTTAAGAGAGAAAACAAGAGAATATTTCTGTACTCAGTTGCCAGTGGTTGTAGTTCCTCTGCTCTTTTTTATGTGAGACAAAGAACCATCCCACTAGGTCTCTAGCCACAATGAAATTCCAGTAGGAGGAAAAAAGTCTTGTGATGCTGAGTCTAAAATACTGGGGGCTTTTTGAAACATTAGTACTTATTTTCTCTAAACTCTGCTGAGCTTTCCCTGGCATTAAATCAGTTTTTTGGGTGCAGAGACATGCAGCAAAAACCCATCATCATCCTCACAATGCAGACAGGAAGATTTGGCAGTGCTTTCCCAAGATCAAGAGGGATAATGAAATGGCCCCATGCAGGGAATCCACACTAAATGATCCTAACTCCATCCAAACCCCTGCACCTTGCAGTTTGCTCAATAAAGGAGATCCAACTGCACTTTTTAGCTAGAATTTAATCTTCAGATTCCTGAAACCCATTTTTTTCAGTGGGAAGGAAACTAAGAAGCTTTCTGGTCCTGTCAGTGAAAGAGCTCTGACTACAGGGGCTCCCCACACAGGGATTTCTAAGTTGCCATCTCCTTTCCCCAACACAGCCCAGCAAATACAACCTTGGATATTCACACACACACACACACAAAAAATCATGTTTATGGAAATCAAATTGTCATGGCAACAGAAACGGTCTTGCAAGTATTTTAAAAATAGCAAATTAACAAAACCCATTTGTGAAATCTAAAATCCAGTCTTTTTGGAAGGCACTTAGAGAGAAAACAAATGGGTTTTTCTACCTACATAAGGAAGAAACCATTTAAATCTAAGATCTCATCTCACCATAGTGGCATATGTAATGAATATATATAAATATATATATATAAACTTAAACCAGCAAAATTGTTTCAGCTGGACAGTGTTACATTAATGTGATCTCTGGCCTTATTTTATTTCAGGTATTTTCATATAATATTCTGATTAATAATTTGTAAAATGACTCAGCTTAACATAGTAAATTTGTCACAATGGCTTGTTATTATTTACTATTATATATCTACTTTATTAATCATTAAAATCTCAGCTCTTCAAGGGCTTATAACACCTAAAAATGAAATCTTTTTTTTTTCAATATCATTCTTATTAGGTTCAATTGCAGCTTTTCCCAGCATGACCTCAAGATGAATTTGATCATTTAGCCTCTGCATTCTTTATAAGCAAGTTTGAAACCAAATCATGATCCACAAACTCAGAGCACTTGTAAATTTTGTGTGGACATTCAGCAGTGTTTAGAAAGCTGAGCACTCAAGATAAATGAGATGTTGAGATGCTGATAATTAATTATCTGTGATAGGTTTAAATTCATATCACCAAAGCTGGCAGCTTTAGTCCCCTGCACAGTTCCTTGTGTAAGCATCATTACTGAGGTTAGCAATGCAGTGCAGGCTGAGCCCCTGCAGTGATGCAATTATGTTTCCAAGAGTTCCTCCATTGCTCATATTCCTTCTTTCCTCCAGCAGGATTTGCCCATGATCCACTCTGGGCAAATCCTTTGGGTGTGCTTATAGAGAACTTTTCATTTCTGAGTGTATTACCACTCAACTTATATTTCCTAGGCTGCAGAGTTCATGATCAGGTGCTCAAAGACACGAGTGCCCAAGGTTTTCTCTANAAACCAACTTCTGGATTTTAAGAGAGAAAACAAGAGAATATTTCTGTACTCAGTTGCCAGTGGTTGTAGTTCCTCTGCTCTTTTTTATGTGAGACAAAGAACCATCCCACTAGGTCTCTAGCCACAATGAAATTCCAGTAGGAGGAAAAAAGTCTTGTGATGCTGAGTCTAAAATACTGGGGGCTTTTTGAAACATTAGTACTTATTTTCTCTAAACTCTGCTGAGCTTTCCCTGGCATTAAATCAGTTTTTTGGGTGCAGAGACATGCAGCAAAAACCCATCATCATCCTCACAATGCAGACAGGAAGATTTGGCAGTGCTTTCCCAAGATCAAGAGGGATAATGAAATGGCCCCATGCAGGGAATCCACACTAAATGATCCTAACTCCATCCAAACCCCTGCACCTTGCAGTTTGCTCAATAAAGGAGATCCAACTGCACTTTTTAGCTAGAATTTAATCTTCAGATTCCTGAAACCCATTTTTTTCAGTGGGAAGGAAACTAAGAAGCTTTCTGGTCCTGTCAGTGAAAGAGCTCTGACTACAGGGGCTCCCCACACAGGGATTTCTAAGTTGCCATCTCCTTTCCCCAACACAGCCCAGCAAATACAACCTTGGATATTCACACACACACACACACAAAAAATCATGTTTATGGAAATCAAATTGTCATGGCAACAGAAACGGTCTTGCAAGTATTTTAAAAATAGCAAATTAACAAAACCCATTTGTGAAATCTAAAATCCAGTCTTTTTGGAAGGCACTTAGAGAGAAAACAAATGGGTTTTTCTACCTACATAAGGAAGAAACCATTTAAATCTAAGATCTCATCTCACCATAGTGGCATATGTAATGAATATATATAAATATATATATATAAACTTAAACCAGCAAAATTGTTTCAGCTGGACAGTGTTACATTAATGTGATCTCTGGCCTTATTTTATTTCAGGTATTTTCATATAATATTCTGATTAATAATTTGTAAAATGACTCAGCTTAACATAGTAAATTTGTCACAATGGCTTGTTATTATTTACTATTATATATCTACTTTATTAATCATTAAAATCTCAGCTCTTCAAGGGCTTATAACACCTAAAAATGAAATCTTTTTTTTTTCAATATCATTCTTATTAGGTTCAATTGCAGCTTTTCCCAGCATGACCTCAAGATGAATTTGATCATTTAGCCTCTGCATTCTTTATAAGCAAGTTTGAAACCAAATCATGATCCACAAACTCAGAGCACTTGTAAATTTTGTGTGGACATTCAGCAGTGTTTAGAAAGCTGAGCACTCAAGATAAATGAGATGTTGAGATGCTGATAATTAATTATCTGTGATAGGTTTAAATTCATATCACCAAAGCTGGCAGCTTTAGTCCCCTGCACAGTTCCTTGTGTAAGCATCATTACTGAGGTTAGCAATGCAGTGCAGGCTGAGCCCCTGCAGTGATGCAATTATGTTTCCAAGAGTTCCTCCATTGCTCATATTCCTTCTTTCCTCCAGCAGGATTTGCCCATGATCCACTCTGGGCAAATCCTTTGGGTGTGCTTATAGAGAACTTTTCATTTCTGAGTGTATTACCACTCAACTTATATTTCCTAGGCTGCAGAGTTCATGATCAGGTGCTCAAAGACACGAGTGCCCAAGGTTTTCTCTAGTCTGGCAGAGTCATAAATCAGTTAGAAATGTATCTGCTTATTTAATTCAAAACTCAGTATAATATTGCCATCCTACAGTGCTGAAAAAGCATGAAACAGCTTCTCCAAACTGAATAAAAAGGCAATTAATTCTTTCTTCCCCCATCAATCTCTCCCCAACCCCTTTCTTTATTGTTTTCTTTCTTTTTTTTTTTTTAATCGTCAAATCTGCTCCAAATCCATGAGAGTTATCATTCTTTTCTTCTCTTGCAAGCAGAGATTCTCATCTAATCAAAAACCTCAGGGGACAGGGTTCTAAGGAAACACCAAATATTGTGAGAGTTGGGGTTACACTGCCAGGCCTTTTGAGGGGCTGTCAAGTAGTTAAAGGAATTTTTTTGGCCTGTAACTCCTGGAATGGAAAAAATAATTCTTTAATTGCCTTTATAATAAGGACTACATTGCTGGAGGAAGCAGCTTCTAAGGGGTAAGAGAGAAAACATCCATGGAAAGAAGTGTTTTAAATTCCAGTCCTGCCTAATTTATTTTTTTTTCTTCCCTTTTTACACACAGTGAAACCCAGTAAGGTTATGACATCAGAAAAGAAGTGAAATATCACTAGGTAGAACAGCATGGGAGTTTTCTCAAGTGATTTTTCTCAAGTTCTTTGAGTATTTTCATTTGGGAGCTCCTAATTAACATCAGTGCTCAAAAACCCTGGGAAGAATGAGAAGAGGAATTAACTCCACTTAATTGCAAAGCTCCTCATCTTCAGCACAACCTGGGAAACCCAGGTTTCCTCATGTC
The DNA here is from genome assembly GCA_013401355.1 of Ceyx cyanopectus. Taxonomy (NCBI): domain Eukaryota; kingdom Metazoa; phylum Chordata; class Aves; order Coraciiformes; family Alcedinidae; genus Ceyx; species Ceyx cyanopectus. Next base: position 49,347 of record VYZU01055425.1, on the reverse strand, counting down.
AGGAATCTCCAAAGCAAGCTGAGGCAACATCACCTTTTCTTTCACTGCAGCAGTGGCAAGTTTTCCTTTCTGCCTCCCTTGTGCTGGAATGAACTTCCAGCAGAATTTGTCTAAGGCACAGATAATATTTTTAATTTCCAGTAGGTTTTGTGAGATGCCAGAACCTTAACAGTAGCAAAACCCCTCTACTGAACATAGGGACAAGACTCTAAAGTGGTTTCTCTCCTTCCAGGTACAGACTGAAGGTCTAAGAGGAATGGATGAGGACTCTGGGTTTCTCCAGTTTGGAGAAAAAGAGATTTAGGGGCAACCTCACTGCTCTATCCAGCTTCCTAAGGCAGGGAGATGGGATGAGAGCTGCTGATCTCCTGTGTTATCCACTGATAGCATGCATGGGAATGGTTCAAAGCTGCACTGGGGGAGGTTTAGACTGAATATTAGGGAATATTTCTTTCCCAAGAGGTTGAAGAGGCTTGCTAGACAAGTGGTCTGTGTCCCAAGCCTGCAGTGCTCAAGAGGTGTTTGGACAGTGCCCTTGACAACAGACTTGAACTCGGGGTCAGCTCTGAAGTGGTTGGACTAGGAGGTCCCTTCAAACTGAAATAGTCTCTTTCTTGACAAGCATCTTTGCACAGCACTGCAGCCAGGTCCAGAGTGCTGCAACTGTGAAGACACAGCACTTGAAAATGCTGACAAGTCTAAAGATAGAAGAATGAAGTGTTATTTGTCATATTGTCTTTATATCTCGTAGAAAATGAGAGCTCTCTTCCTTTTCTCCTTCTCCTGGTTGCTTCTGAAGGCAAGTTTTCCTAAATTCATTGCCAACTCCAGTCCCTTTGACAAGGGGACTGTTTCAGAATCCCTTTACCACCCAGTCACTTGTTTCCCCATGGAATTCAGCATTGTGTAGCTTCTAAAATCCACCTTTCTGCTTCACTCCAGCTGCTGCCACCCACCTACTGGTGTCTTTGTGCTCAGGGTGCTGCAGGCACCCCCAGCTGATGGGCAAGAACAAGCCTGAGGAACCTGCTTTCAGCTTCCCACTCCTCCCTTGCCTCTCCTGAACTGCTCCACGAACTCTCACTGCCCTTTCCATGGGGGAACAGAGAGAAAGTGGCAGTAAAGTGCTGCAGGCAGTGGTGCTTTGGGAGAGTCTGTAAATCTGACACTGCTTCAGAGCAGGACAATTCATCTCCGTCCTGCAATCCAGACCAGCTCAAATTCACCTGTCAAAAGCACTCTCCTCATCCAAGTTCCTTCTGGCTCCAAATCCTTTCACTCCTTGTCTCTGTTGCTTCATGAAGATCCAGTTCTTTGCCCTTCTCACCAAATCTCTGTGAACGTATTTTCTCTTTCTGGGCTCAATTCTCTTTTTCTCCACATCACACCCTTCGTCTGGAAGAGCTTTCCAGACTCCTTAAGATGCAGTTGGTTTACTTGGCCATTTAACAGCTCTTCTCTGCTGTCTGCTCCCACCTTCACTCTTAATCTTCAAATACATCTGTCCAAATTGCACTAAATGACAAACGAGACTGCAAGAGGCTGAGCAAACCCTGTCTCCTTAACTTGCTTCTGAAGCAATGAATATCTCCTCAGAGCTGCTTCAGTGACAGCAGTGAACAAGAAAAACCAGTGAACAAAACGTCACTGGCCACTTCTCCTGGCTTCTATTTTGATGGAAACAGAAGGCATGAGGGAGGGGAGAGAAAGTTGTTTGCATTGAAGCTGGTCTGGCACTGACAGCCATGGCAAAGCAGCAGAGCTGGGTTAGAGCACAGCTTGACAGTGACATGAATCCCAAAGTCATTACAAGCACGAGCAGAGCTCAAGAGCTGACTTTTACCAACTAAAAAGGAGTGAAAAGCACCAAAAAAAGCTGACCAAAGGGCATAAAAAGAATGAAATATTTGGAGTGTGGCTGGAGCCAAGGGCAAGGTGTTGCTGGGGTTTTGCTGGGCATGCCCATAACTGCATTCTGGAGGTCCCAGGAGGATGATGAGTAAGAAAACCTGTAGATATATGACCCTTGTGGCTACACTGGATCCCTTCCCTGAATTTAAAACACAGGAGAAAGAGGAAGAATATATTCAGTATTCAGGCAAGTGTGAGCTAATAAAATATAGCCACAAGAAGGTAAAAAGCAGCTTTCTTCCTAAAACACAGCACTGGACACTGGATTCAAACTGAAGGACCATGGCACATCCCTCAGCACAGAGAAAACTTTTTGATCACATACATAGGCTGGGGTTGTCTGAGCCAGGGAGCTGCAAACTTGAAATAATTTGGCATTTGGAATGTATCCTGAGCACCAATTATCTGGGAGCCACTCCTGTGTTTTCCAAGCTTGTTTGTCATTCTAGATGGTCCAGACATTTCATAGCACAAAAATATTTCAGGCTACCCTGTGCTGGCAAAAGTGTTGAGTAGCTGTTCAACATGATCAGCCAAGTGAGTTATGTAAGGCATTTAGATCTCTGTTTAAACAAAATAAAAGCATCACAAAATAAAGGAGGAAATCAATATTCTTTTCCACAGTGACAAGGACAGGACCTGCAGGAGTAAAACATGCAAATTCAGTTGTTGTCCACCTCACCATGAGGAATGTCTGCAGCTGGTATCAGCAGTGGGGCAGGAACCTGGATGAACACATTTGATCATCTCTCCCCACCTTGCACACTGCCATCAATAATTCCTTCATCTTTCCAGTGGAAAATACAAAACCCAGCAGAGTGAATTCTCCTGCTTTGTTAATTTACACCCTTCTGACCACAAAGCTCGTTGCTGCAGAAGGTCTGTGGTCTATTTATCACAGGCTGGAAGGCAATGGTAGCTAAAGAATGCCAGCAGTAAAGTTCACAAACACAGTCATACAAACACTTGGAAAACCTTTGGGTTTTTTTTCTCACCACTGAGCTTGTAAATCACCCAGATTGATTTGCATGTCTGTAAGAAAAAAAAATATAGTAAAAAGAAAAATAAATGCCAAAGCAAGTGTGAGATTTTCATATACAGATGTCTGAAAGCCCTCATTTATCTCTGCAATATTTGTCCTGCTGTAGATAAGAAAACATCTTTTTTTTTTTCCCTTGAAGTTTTGTTTCACTAATGAAGGTGATGGATGTTTGCTCGAGGCACCTATTTACCATTCCAACAACAAAACCCAAATGGCTATTGCTAACTTTATGCAGATTTCCTCCCTCCAGCATCCCCCAGCAGTGTGTTCTGTGCTTCTGTGGAGCTCTTTGGAGAGCTCCTTGTGCTGAGGAGAGCTGTGGCTTCTCATCAGAGCCTTCTGCAGATGCCTGGCTTCTCTGAACCGAGCTGGAAAGTCATTTTTCCAGAGCTGGAAGTCTAGCCCTTGAACTCTCTCAAGACTGAAGCAGAAGAAACAGATGGCAGCAGACTCGTGACAGGGAGCTGACACACCCAGGGATGGGAGAGCTGTGCTCCACAGAAGGAAAAAGTTCAGTGGGCTGGGAATCATCCCTTCTTTCCCTAGCTGCCTGTGACAGGCTGTCACTCAGGAGCTCCTCCAGTGGCTATTTCATGGCACATGGGTGGCTGCTCTTCTATCTTGCACTGGCATCATTTATATATTCATATTTCAATTCTTGCCTGCATAAAAATAGTTTCCATCTCTAATTCGGGCTGTGATCCAAGAGTCCACCCCCTTCCCACCAGGAGGGATTAATCTTGGGAGAATACCTCATGCTTTCAGATAATTCCACTGGTTTCTCACATCTCCCTCAAATTCTTCCCCCCCAACCACCACCACCCGCCCCCTCCCACACACGTGATGCTGAGGGAAGGAAAAGTGGGTGGGAAGGAGGGCAAGATTCCCATGTATCAGCCCAGGGAATGACAAGGAGCCAGCTCTTCTCCCACGCTGACTGGCACACTGCTGCTCCAAGAGAACACAGTCTGCCAGCTAAAGGGCATGGCCAGCCCCTTCTCTCAGCTGCCATCTGCAGCACGTACTGGCTGGAGGTGCTCACTGCTCAATCCCTTGGGAACTGGGAAAAAAAACCAGGATACACCATCATTTCTCTCTGCTGGGATCAGCAGCCGTTCTCCAGAGCTCATCACAGCATGATGGGCTCAGAACCTGCTCTAGATGCCCTCATCCAGACTGGTGTCTGGTGCAGGGTGCCTGTGGCAGAGCTGGGATGCTGGTAGGCAGTGGTGTGCCAGCTTTGTTCCCACTGGGATCACCAGCTCCCTCTGTTCCCTTTCATGCTTCTGCTACTTCTCTGAACCTGAGGGAGGGACACTTGGGTTCCAGCTCAGCCCTGCAGCCCCATCAGATGCCAGTGGCTGCATCAAATCCTGATGCAAGTAGTTGTGTCTATCCCAGGGAATGGGAACATGGTAATTTTGAAGCCAAACAGATTAGCTGGGCTAATGAAGCTTTATTTTTTAGGCTCTGTTTGGGCTGAGCTGTAAGTTTTGGCAAGGCAAAAGTTAACGTATCCCCCAGCTATGCAAAAATTCCTGTGAGTCTTTTGTAATGTAGATGCAAAAAGTAACTAAAATTCAGTTTACATTGCATCCCAAAACCTGCAGTTCTGGTTGCTACATAAAACCCTGACCATTAAACAAGTGCAAACAAAATTACTATAAGCAAAGAGGAAGTGTTAACTCTGTCCACACAGAGTACTACAGCAAAACATAAATAGCATAAAGGAAAAATCAACTGGATGTCTAAAATTCTCAGTTTTCATCCTCAGAGATGACACAGTAAAGAGGATTTTCCATTGCTACCTAAATGTGGTCACACTGTCCACCTGAACAGGGAAAAGAGGCAGCAAGCCTGTATATTTTTAAATATATTTTAAAATATATATGTTAAAAGCATCATTTTAAGGTGTTATAAATCTGAACTACAGAAGTGATGGGAATCTTGCTCTTCACTGAGCTCACATCCTAGAGATGAATACTTCACACCATTGCAAATACTATTGATTTTACAGGTGCTTTAATTGATGTTACAATCACTTTTACAAGTGCTGCTTCATTCACAGAGGTGGCTGAAGTGTGACAGTGACACAAGATCTTTTTGCCCTGATTATTCCTCCCAGTAGCTTTGTGTTCCTCCCATTTCCCTTTGTGTGTGGGCTTTGTGACAACAGGACAGGGCTGGGATTATAAACACCTAATTCCAGTCAGGTGTATTACCTTGGAGTAATTTATTTAATCAAAATGCATGTAATATTAGCTGCCTCATTAAGAGAATGGTTGATTTACTGTGCAGAGTTTGGGGTGCACCTCCAAAACTTTTCACTAGTCTGTGAGAATGCCACGTGGAAGGATTTTATTGGGGTTTTTTAATCTGTTGTTTGTTTCTTGTGCTACTTTTGCAGCAGCAGATCAGGAGGAGCCGTGGTGTAGACAGAAAAAGATTAAAAACAGCTCTTTGCCTGTTCCCAGTGTGTTGTGAAAAGCAGTGCAGAACGAACTGGAAGATCATTCAGATGAGGCAGAGTGCATGGTAAGTCTTTTTTCTTCTACATCTACAGTGGGGATGATGTGTCTTCAATGCCAAAGGAAAACTACATTCACCTTGGCAAAGCTCTGGCTTTGGAATCCTCTCTCTGCAGATGGGGGGAGATTAAATGCTAAAAACAATGAGCTAAAACCCCCCAAAGCACTCAGAGAACTCCAGGTTCTTCAGGTGCATGCACACAACACAGCTGAGCATGCAGCATTGCAGCTGGCAGCACAAAAACCACCAGTGCCCTTCTTCCCACAGGAAAATTCTGAGGTATTCCAACAGGTGAAAGTTTTCTCTGGAATATATCCATGGCTTCAGAGAAAACACACTGGAAAAGTCCTGGGTGACTTGGTCTAGGTGCCCCTGCTCTGGCAGGGGGGTTGGACCAGATGATCTTCTAGCTCCCTTCCAACCCCTGACACTCTGTGATGCTGTGAACTGCACCCCTTTGCACACAGGATTCCCCTCCCAGGTAGGTAATACTTTAATCAGAAGCACTTGAAGCATTTCAGATTAAAAAATGAAGCCACCTGAAGCAGCTAAGGGCAGGGCAGTAGCTCTTGAAAAGCAGGGCATGCTCAGAGCTGCTCCCACAACACAAGGAAGGCTGTCCCAGTGGCTACAGGAGCTGGACTAGTGGTCAGGAATGGGCTCCAAGACAATGAAGGTATGGACTAACAGTTTTTATATATATATATATGATTTATTATGTTTGTCTGTAGCTAGAATACTTGTACTTAGCCTTTTGTCCCAGCACCTTTGCAGCGTTCAAACTCTTGGCTCTGGCTGCAGCGAGCAAGTGATTTTTTAGTTAAAAAAAAAAAAAGAGGAGAGGGAATTAGAGGAGGAATTACAGCAACAGTTGAGGGATGCGTTCCCTCACTCACTCACTAGGGACTTCCTACTGAGGAACTGAATCCCCAGTTTCTCCGGATACCGGCTCTTTGGAGTAGTGCTCCAGGACCAACATGTTCCAGGGCTCTCCCTAGGAAACTCGGGCAGACGGGCTCTCAAAACTCATCTTTTACACACAATTCTTGTTGAGCTGGGATAGACTTTGGAGAGCAAGTCCAGCCTAAGACCTGACACCACACCACCCAGCACTAAGTGCCACATCCAATCTTTCCCTAAACACCCCTAGGGATGGCGCCTCTTTGCGGGTGAATGATGGGATCACTCTGCATCTCGCTCCTCTGACTAAAACTCCCGTTCCCGACCTGCCAGCTGAACCCTTTCCCCTGAAACCCCCCCGTTCCCAGTGTCCGTTCCCCTCCTGAAGAGAACGGGCGGGTCGGCAAAGCGCTGGGATGGATGCTCAGCCCCCGAAGCCGAGGGGTTCGCTGCGGGGGCAGCCGGGTGGGCACCTCGGGTGCCGGTGCCAGCCTTCCGCCCGAGGAAAACGCAGCATCCCCCGCGGAGAGCCCCCGAAAAGCCCGCAACCCCTCCGCGGTACCCTGCGGGACCCCGCCGGTCCGAGGTCTCTCCGCCAGACCTCTCCCAGGAGGGACAGGCGACCGCTCCCCGCACTCCCACCGCAAAACTTTCCAGCGGAGCGGAGAGCCAGGACCAGCCAGCGCTGCCTCCATCCCTCCCCCGCGCCCTCGGGGAAACTTGCATCCCGGGGCATCCCCGCACCGAGCGCGGCGAAGTAGCGGGGGGGGAGAGAGAGGGCACCCCGCAGCCCACCCCGCATCCCCCCNCCCCCCCCCGGATCTCCTTACCCAGCCCCGGCACGAAGGTGTTGAGGAAGAGGCAGATGACAGCCACGGGGAAGGGCATGTAGGGGATGGCGGCTCGAAGGGGCCCCTTCTTCTCCCGGACCTGCACCACCACCCCGCTGGAAGGGGCAGCTCCCCGGCCGGGCTCCGCGCTCGCCGCGTTCTCTCTGTCTTTAGGCAAAGGATCCATGGCCGATGCTGCGGGGCCGAGGGTACCGGTGCCCCCCGGGGGGCTCCTCAGCTGCCGCCGCTGCCACCGCCGCTCCCGCAGCCGCCGCGCTCGCTCCCGCCACCGCGCGGCCCTGCCCGCGTGTGTGTGCGCGTGTGTGTGTGCGTGTGTCACACTCTTGTCCCCTCCCGCTGGCACCGTGTCGTCGCCCCTCCTTCCCCCCCCCACCCCGGGTCTTGCTGCGAGCTCCCGCAACTCGGCTCGCCCCGCTGTGATGCGGTTTGGAGCCGGCGGGTGCGGGTCCTCATCCCGCCTCTCGCCCTCTCTGTCAGGGGGACCCGCATCCCCGGCCACCTCACGCAGCCTGGGTGACCACAACTCGACCCACATCGGGGGTGCGGGAGCGGGGCCGGGTGCGGGAGGACACCCCTCATCCCGCAATGTGGAAAGGGGGGAGAGGAGAAGAAAGGGAGGGGAGACACCGGGATTCGGTGGAGGAGAAGGGGGAAAATGCATCCCCGGAAAGCTGATGGTAGTTTGGGATGGGGTGAGAATCTGGTTTCAGTCGCAGCCGCAGCGCGGGATGCGGGAGGATGCTGGAGGGCTGGGAATGGTCAATCATGGATGGATGAAATAGGGAGAAAAGTTGGACGTGCCTGGAGTGAAAAGAGGTGGCGGTGAATGCAGAGAAAATAGGAATATTAAAGGTATTAATGCTGATAAATAATATCCGTGTGACACGTGCAGGGATTTCTACTGGATATTCCAAAGCTGAGGAATTCCCACGGAATGTTCTCACATCTATATGGCACTGGAACAGCACTTGTCAAATATGACTCAACAGCTTGTGCTAATTTATGCTGGAATCATTAATGGAGAAGTTAGGTAGGATAAATGACAGTGATGCAGCATCCTAATAATAATTATTATTATTACTATTATAATTTTATAATCATAATTATAATTATTTTTTCTTATTTTTATTTTATTGATAAAACAGAGATCCCATCTAAAATCTCGGATTTTAACAACACTTTTTCTTTGCTGATCTTCTGAGTGCCTTTCATCCCAAAAAAATCTTCTGACTTCTTTTTAAGCTGACATCTTAGATGTGTTTCTGGAGCATGTTAGCCAACCTCACCTGGCTTACTTCTTTATTTTATGGTGACATTTTTACCTATCAAAATAGTATTAACTATTAGATTATTATATATAACTATTATATATATATAATATATTGGATATCAAACTGGAGGGCTGAATCTTTCTCTTGGAAAGATCTGGTGTAACTGACAGGAATTCTCTGCTGATTGATCAAACTACAGTCAGATGAGGAATCTTATATTACTTATAAAAATATTTTATAAAAATCATTATAAAATAGTTCATATTTTGATATATAAAGCATTTACAAATAGATAATATGTATATTTATAAAGGGGGAGCTCATCCATCTTCCACTGTATTCTTTGATTCCAGCAGTCTTCTTTTCTCCAGCATCATGTAATTATTAATCACAGGCATTTAATGCCACTCCTGGGCATTCCCATGTTGTGTGGACAGGACAGACTTTCTAGGAGTTGACTCTTGTGATATTTAATATCCTGAATTATTGAGACATTTATGCCATGGTTCAACATGGTTACTGTGCTTGGAAATGCCCAAGGCTTGCTGTTTCCAACTGTGTTTTCCAGACCCATCCCTACACCTCCCAAATATATTCTTATTTTCACTTCCTCTTCCCCACTGGGCACAATCTCCTTGCTCAACCAGTCCCAAATTCTCCCTGTGGTGTTCCATTTTTCTCCTGGCTCCCAGTGCCAGCCTTGCCCAAACACTGCAAGGTTCTTAGTGTCTAAGATGAGACCCTGTTCCTTCTCCTCCTCAAAAACTTTTATCCTCCAAAGTGTGATGGTTTGCAGGAGGAGCACACAGAACAGGAAAAAAAAACACAACACAAATTTGCCCTTTTTTTGCCCTATTCTGGTCCATCTAGAGCAGTCCAGAACTGCCCCAAGTCCAGTCCATCATATTTAAGATGTTTCACCCAAAAGAATCCAGTTTACCCAGCCATGAAAGTTCCCTGTTGTAGTTGGTGGAGAGGCAGATCCTCAGATCTTCCAGGAATCAAAATCTGTTTAAATTGAGCAACTATTTCTCTGAAGAGTAGGAGGAACCAATAGGAAATAAATGAAGATAGTTAACATTTGGCACCCTTTCTGCTTCTCCCTTTTTGAAGGGCAAACATTTGATGGTTTGGTAAATTTCACCCAAAGCAGGAGCAAATATCTGCAAGTTGGATTTGCTGGGTGAGTATATTCTGCCAGAGACTATCATTTAAAAGCTGAATGCCACCACCTAAGAGGAAATTTGTCATGCTTTGATCATGGCTTCTCTGAAGGGACCTAGGCAGAGTTCAGAAGCTTAAAATAAACTGCAGCAGAACTGCAGATGGGAGAGATCTACCAGTCTCCATAGAGGAGCACTAATGAGCAAGCAACAGGCAACTAAAATGTAATTCCTTATGTAATAAGGAAATATCCTGCCTGGAATGAAGCACCTCTAAATTTAGGTGCCTGAAAGATTAAGCAATCCCAAAAGGTAAGCAGGGGAAAAAGATTACTGGGTGGGTATTAGTGGGGGTTTAGAGTAACTGAGTTCCAACTTCCAGCCCAGATTCCCCTCCTTTGTACCCTTGGATTGACCCCCTGGGGGTCATTATCCCTCGACCTGTTTTCTGGGGTGAGTGTGAGATGAGCCAGGAGCTTTTTTGTGCACAGCCTGTTGCAGATTATACCTGAGGGAGTCAAATTATTCTGTGGGACTTGAGAAGAACATCAGTCTAGCAGGTAAATGACAGCAAAGCCATCGGGCTCTGCCTGGAATGAAATGATTCCTCGGATCAATTTGCTTGCCACTTTTATAGACTACTTTTAATCCCCCCCTGAACCAGCCTTTATTGAGAAATAAAATGTTCTGTATTGTAAGGCAGCCTTTTGCAGAGAGCTGTGAAGTAGAAAAACATGCTGCTCCCCTTGCTTGAGGCTGGCTTGACTCGTGATGCTGACACAGGCTAATTTGCCATCATGCATTCATCTTGATCCTGGAGGAAGGTACCAATCTGTTTGACAGCTGTGATGGATTAAATCCTCAATTTACTAGCACAAGACCAGTGGAAAGGGAAGCTTTTCTCACTCTGCTCCACCCTCTAGCTGGAGGGATAGCAAACTCCAGAAGTGTGAGCCATTCACTCCTTGTTTCTCTGCTGCATGTGCTTTGGAGTCTCAGCTGGATGAAAGTGAGCAGCTGCTGGGACACAGGTCACAAGTGAACAAGAAGAGATATAAACCATTTTTAATTGGTATAAACCAATTTTATGCATGGAATATAGGTAGCTTTATTATTTCTCTTCAATGTGTCTGCCTGGGCTCTGGTCCATGCTGAGGGCTGTTGTCCAGCACTTTGGGGACACCAATAATTCTCTGCTCTGTTCCAAGGCAGAGATCTCCTCACCAGGACTTGCTGGGAACAGATGCAGGGTTCATGCTTTCTGGAGATCACCAATGGGCTGTGGGATGGATCTTGTTGCTTTTTGTTGGGTTTTTTAATTCTAGAACCCAGTGGACTTCAAGCTTTCCAGCAGGGATGGGACTCAGCAGTCATCCCATAAGCTACAAGGGAATTTTTTGGTGTGTGGAACCTCTGGTGCCTGTTACTGGCCAGTTCTCAAATGCTTCAGCAGGTCTTTTGTTACCTTCAAGAGGGAGAAGTTTTATCTGTGCACTGTCAAGTCCTTCCATTCTCTCTGATGCTGCCAAGTCTTCTGAGCAAGCAGGGGACTTAATTTATTGAGCCTGTACCCATTCATTTTGCAGCTACTCCATTGACATGCAACAGAGTGCTACAAATTGTAGCACTGTTCCGTGGCTATTAGGAATTAAAATAGGAGGAAAAAATGGTATTTTTCAGCTTGTTCAGCAAAAGAAGAAATTGCAAAGCTTCACTCGAAGCATAATGCTCCCAATTAATGCTGGCAAGAGCTGGGAATGTACAAGTGAAGACTGTGATAATCAAGAAGGCAGTGATGACAGAAGCTGCTGCTCAATCAGAGCTGATATTAGCAGAGGGAGTGGATGTCCTGCTGTAAGTAGACTCAAGGAAGGACCCTTGTGGAGGGGAGGCTGGGTCCACATTTATTTTAGCAATTAATCTTACTGTAAGAGTTCTTGTGCTATCAAGGCACTATCAGTCTTAAGCACTGCTTGCTAAGATAGATTATTTGCTTTCCTATCCCTTCTGCTAGAGCTGAAAGATTTAACTTTGAATTATTTCTTGGCATAGAAGAACACCTGCTTAAATTGCTTTTAATCTGGAATTGGATTAGAGTTGCATTTGCTGAGCTATTCTCACGCACAGGAAGGTTGTACCTGGTGCATTGATTTAGAGAGATGACTCAAGTGCAATGGGGAGTAGTCAGGAGGAGTGTTCTCTAAATCCTCAAAGGGGTGCTTATAGTGGAGATTATTCCTCAGTTCCCTAGGCCAAGAGTAGTAGCAGCTCTATGGATTCTGGACAATTATGGTCAACTCAGGGGAAGATGCTTTTGGCTTTCAAAGGTTAAGGAAAAGAGAGCAGCTTGCAGTTTTCCACCCTTGGATGAAACTGCCTAATTTAATCTGATTAATTTCATTTTCAGAGAGATTGTAGCTGTCAATACCTCTCTCAATCCCAATTTTTTTTTTGTGCTACAGGAGGCCTAGGGGTCCACACTGATGAAACCCCCTCTGTGGCACAAATGACTGGCAAAAATCTCACTCCAACACACTTTTCTTCAGGGATCTACAGGAATGCTGGCAGAGCCAGCTGGAATATTTACTCATGGTTGTAGGGAACTGCCCAGTGGTGTCACCAGAGACAATTCCATGATCCCACCCTGAGCATCCTGGTGCTTTCTCTGCAAAACCACATCCAAACTTTCTACTCTCTGTTACGAAACCCTCTAGTTACTTGAGAATCTTTCCCCCTGTGTGCTTCCAGACTTCTAGATTCGATTTGACTGCATTTAAAAGAGCATTTCTAATGCCCAATTAAACCAGAAAATCCATGCTCAACAGATTTGTTAAGGATGATTCTCCATCTAGTCATTATCATTAACGAAGGCATCGCTTCCTGAGTCGTTCTTGGATGTCCTTAATTAGTGCCTCCGTTCTCAGTCCACCCCCTCACTGGGGAAGTCAAGCTGTGGGTTTCTTCCTGGCTCTTGGATCCCTCCTCAACCTCAAGATGCTCCAGCACCTCTCCAGCCCACCAGATCTGCTCCTGGTGTGTGTGTCTCCCTGGCTGTGTTTCAATGCTCTTGTCCCAGAGACCATCTCCTCTCACTTGGCTCCTCACAGAAAGTGCAGTGAGCAGTGTCCCCAGAGGTCCTGCTGCCTTTTCAGATGGTCACCTTGCAAGTGAAGGGTTCAAATGCTGCAGCTCTCTGGTTTTCCCTCTGTGAGAAGCTGAGATCTTGCTGAGGGCTGAAACATCTCTCCTATGAGAACAGGCTGAAGGAGCTGGGGTTGTTCAGCCTGGAGAAGAGAAGCTCCAGGGAGACCTTAGAGCACCTGCCAGTGCCTGCAGGGAGCTGCTCCAAAGCCTGCAGAGGGGCTGTTCCCAAAGGCCTGGAGTGAAAGGATGAGGGGTAATGGGTTTAAATTAGAGAAGAGGAGATTTAGACTGGATCTCAGGAAGAAGTTCTTTCCCTTGAGGGTGGTGGATCAGTGGCACAGGCTCCCCAGGGAGGTGGTTGAGGCCCCATCCCTGGAGCTATTGCAGGTGAGGTTGGCCAAGGCTCTGAGCAGCCTGGGCTAGTTGAGGGTGTCCTTGCTCCCTGCAGGGGGGCTGCACTAGATGACCTTTGGAGGTCCCTTCCAGCCCTAAACATTCTGTGATTCTATGAGTTTTACCTTCCTGTGCCACATCTGCATGGCCTTTTCCTGATGCCAGCCAGGGCTTATTTCACTACATTGCCCAGGGGGAAGCAGGATGGGTCTCACTCCTTGGATTTGTACACTGCTGTATATTTTTGTTTGGTGCTTTTTTTTTTTCCCCTTTTTTTTTTTTCTTTAGTTAATTGCTTGATTTTTCTGAGACAGATCCCATCTGGCCCTGATGTTTTGTCAGCCTTGTGACATTCTAAAAAATTTTATAACTATTTTTGGCATGATCTCAACTTCTGACAGTATTTCTGCTTTCTTCCCTAGGAAAAAAAAAATAAAATATATATATATGGCTGCTCTTGGCATCTTCTCCACATTCCCCATTTTTTATAAACATTGTAGAAAAGATTTGTTTTCTATACAGAAGCAGCAGACACTGATAATTCACCCTTCTGAGATGCTGTCCTCTCCAGGATGCCACGTTCTCCAGCCAGCTATAATTCTTACTTGGCAGAGGAAGCATTAGTGCAATAGTTGTGTCAGTCTCCACTTGCTGCTTTGCTCACCAGCTTCCCATGTGCTTTTGATTTCTCTGCCTCTCATTACAGCTCTCAGCTTGTCTCAGGTAGGCTGCCTGGGCTGCTAATCTCAGATTGCCTTCCAGCACATGGAAGGGGAATACTTGTGAGTAGAAGCTTTGCAGAAGGCTGCAGATGCCATGAAATATTCCATCTGAAACACAAAAGTTAGTCCTTTATCTCTGAGTGATGGCTCTAATCCTAAAAAACCTTAAAGTCACTTGGAAATGATCTAAGAGTAGAAAACAGGGAGGTCAACAGAAGAGCTGATCACTTTGAGTACAAATCTGTGCAAGGAGATGCAATCCAAGTGTGGACAAGCCAGTGGGATTACTAGTGTGCCACCTAGTTGTATCTTCCCTAGGGTGACCTGTTTGATGTCTGTCTGTCTGTCTTGCTTATCAACTCAACTTGCCAAGTGGGAAGAGAAATTCCACGTTCTGACTGGCAGCTCCCAAATCCCAAATGTTTTCTTGTTAATTAACACTCTCAAGGATACTTCTGAAGTTAACTTATGAACCTCAGGCTCCACTTGCTCTCTAAAATAGATTCTTAGTCCTGGAGCTCTTCACTGGCCAGTTCCTAACCTTTTTTTTATAATTTTAAATATTTATCTAGTCTTCTCACTCTCTTTATTGTCCATATCCCTTCTGTTCAGCAGGAAATCTTCCCAACCAAGCTATTTGTATGCACATGCAAAAGTACCATGACATCCCCCCTTGCATATTGCATTGTTCTGGTGTTGTGGTTGAACTTTCTCCACTCATGCTCATCAGTGACCCCAATTTAATGCAGAACCAATAATCTAGCAAGTTGTCTGTGTAGCTGAGAGATAGGCAGCAAACAGGCTTCACAACTGTGAGCTGTTATGATTCTGCAGAAGTCTGTCACTACTGTCAAGGACAGAAGGGATTTGATAACTGTCAGCCTAGCAACATGACAATGCTTCAGGAGAGTTAAAAATTTCCCCCATCTTTTTCCCATGTCAGTAGATTCACTGTCATTTGGAGCTTGCTGTCCTTCCCATCAGCATGAGAGAGACATTTCCCTGTCATTTGGAGCTTGCTGTCCTTTCCATCAGCACCAGAGAGACTTCTGCCAGGAATGCTGTCAGAGTGAGCTCCCTTGCTTTCTGAACAGAAAGGGTAAGCAGTCTGAGCACTGGAATAAACCCATAATCATTATGATTTGGAGGGACTTCCTCCAGCAGAGCAGGAATCCATCTAGCCTAGCAGTCTGCCAGCTGCTGGAACCTCTGATGTCCCAACGTCCTGGTCTGAGAGAGAAAAGAACTCATTCTATTCAGTGATGTTATTTTCCAGCTCAGTTCTAACTCCCTGCACTGTCTGAAGTTAGCAGCAGATTTTCCCAAGCAGTGTCTGCTTCCAGCAGTGAGAACACCCCATGGTTAGAATTTCTACCAAGGTTGGGGTGCAGACCAAGGCCACTGCTGGATCTCTTGTGCCACATCAGGGGTGCAGAAAGGGAAAGGCAGCACCTGCAGGGAGGAGCAGATGGGACAGGTGACCCCAAACTGACCAGTGAGGGATTCCAGCCCCTACAAGTCACAGTTGGTATAAAACAAAGGGATCACAAGGGTGTTGCCCCTCTCTTTGCCCTGCTTTGCTCAGCTTGGTTCTGGGGGTTCTCTTCTGGTTTCTTCCTCAGAGCATCTGAGGAGGACTCTGACCATTCTGCCTTTGATCCCTACCTATATGTTCCAGAATCCAGCTCCTGAACACAGGAGACCCAGTTTGGGACTCTCCTGGTGCCTGCTCCACAGCATCAGTGGTTGATGGTGATGTAATTGCCACCAGATGGGGTTGGGTTTGATACTGGGTTTGTATCTATTTGTATATATTCCATTTTTATTATTACCATTTTCATTCAAGCTGTTCTAATTTCTTTTTCCAGTCAAGTCTCTCTCTTTTTTTCCCTTTCCTTTGCAGGGAGGGGGGTTAAGAGAGCATCTGCTATAGGTCTAAGGGGCTGCCCTGACCCTAAACCATGATATCCATGGAAAGCCAGGTAAAAGTGGGTATTTTTGTGACCCTCACTCTTGGTCTACATCTAGTCTGTGGCAAGATCTCCTACCTCAGTGGCCTCTCACAAAAGAGTAATGTGCATCTGCTATCATGTTCATTCCCTAATAACATCCTATCTGTTGGAGTGCTGTGTTTCAGAACTTTCTTGGTAGTGCTGCCCAGGGGGAGTAAAACATCCCATAAAACCCATGGATCTGTTGATATCAGGGTTGCATCACCAATATCTTGGTAGAAATATTGGAGATGTGTCTCTCTCTACATAAATAGATTGCTATATAGAGGAGATATGGACTGGAGAGTAGCAATGGGAGGAATATTGGATATAGAGGAGATCTGGGGAGTAGCAATGGGAGGAATACTGGGCTCTGGTGGGGAAACTGTGTGGGCAGGGTCTCTCTCCCTCTCTTCACTTAGTCTCTTAGCAACAGCAGGCCCAACTGGTGCAGCTCTGTGTGCTGGGTGTGTGCAGTCCCCTTTGTCAGATGAAGAAGAGCAGAGAAGGTTTGGCTCAGAGGACACGAGGAAGAGTCACCAGGAGCATAAACAGCACCACAGTGGGGGAGAACTGATAAAAGATGGTTTCCTTGCCATGCAACCATCAACAAATGGGTTATTCTTTTAGTAGACAGGTAGAAAAAGGTGTCTCAGTAGCTAGCAGGTAGGTTATGGTTTTTCCTTCGTGTAGATAGCCTCTTGTTGTGTAGAAAACACCTAAGTCCCAACTGGAATAGGAAAAACTGAAAGGAGGGGGGGATGCTGGTTAAAATATTCAGCTGAAACTTCTTCCTCCTACTGAAAGAACATATCAGTGGCTGCTTTGCTCTGAAGCTGTGCCATTTGCCTCTTTATACCTGGGGAGTCATTGTGTTAAAGCCATTATGAAACATTATAGGTGGTGATGGCACAGATGCAGCACAACAGCAGCTTCTAAAAAGCCTCTTTTTTTTTTTCCATAGCTGAGGGGTTGATGCTGAGTTGAAGTGCCTTCAGAATGGAAGTGTTATTTCTTCCTTACCTTCATAACTTTCCTTTTCTTCTAATGCCACATTAGCACATAAAACAGAGGGGAAAAAAAGCCAAGTCTCATTTTTATTTTAAACCTTGTCTTTGAGGCTGGGAATGCCATTAGTAATGATAACATGTAAAGTGTTCCCTAAGTAAAAATAAGCTCTTGAAGTCAGAGCTGCAGTCCCAGACTGGCTGGTACAGCTGGACCTGAGCTGCTCTGCAAACACAGGCACTGAATTCTCTGCAAAACCAATCCAGATCTAGCTCTGAGCACTTCACTGTACCCTCAACACCACCAAGTTCCCATTTGGCACGTTGACATTTCCTTAGAGCTGCAGGAGGTGTATCTGCCTCCTCTCCCCTTCCAAAATATGCCTGAAATAGAAACTCCTAAGACAATTGGCATTATAAGGGAACATTCCTCCTTGCTGGCAGCCAGGATGACACAGATGATGTGATAGACTGTCTCCCATAACTGCTTTCTCTTGGGGAAAGAGGATTCTGTAGGTACAGCATGGCTGCAGTTACCACTGATTCTGATGTAACTGAATGGTGAAGGTGCCTAATTATTGTCACCTTTAAATTAGACTGTCCCTAGCAAATGAACTGTTAACCTCATGGTGTGCTCCTAGAGACATCACCCTGCAGAACAGCTATAGGTAATAATCCTTCTGTAGCTTTCCTTACAGTAGAAGCCACTTTAATAGCTGTTCCAATATAGGATTTATCTTGTCCTGTGCTCAGTTGCTTCCATGTCTGACTGTGCTGTGAATTACAGTGAGATCTAACAAATCTCACTGCCCATTAAAAAGAGAAATGAAGGAAAAAGAATGTC
This sequence comes from Ceyx cyanopectus, assembly GCA_013401355.1. NCBI lineage: Eukaryota > Metazoa > Chordata > Aves > Coraciiformes > Alcedinidae > Ceyx > Ceyx cyanopectus. The sequence goes on along the minus strand of VYZU01055425.1, from coordinate 31,579 downwards.
TTGAAAATGAGAGAAAGGATGTATGTGTGTGAACTTCCAGAGGAAAAAAAGCCTTGGAAGATATCTCCTAATCTTAGCAATAGTGACCTGTGGGAAGAAGCTGAGGTGTCAAAGGAGGTATTGGGAAAAGCTAGTAAAGGTGAAAGAAGTAAAAAGCAGTTGTATTTGTAAAAAAAAATAATCTAAAGTAATGTAGTCAATTGGTAGATCTATTAGGACTCTCTCTGCTCCTTTATTACAATCAGTAATTACATTTTAAAAGCAGTTTGATCCTCATACTGAAAGATGTTGATCCTGAGGCCCCTCCACCAGGATGGGTTTTCCTTCAGCAAGCAGGAAAATGGATTTAAATACTAGTAAAAATAGCTCTGTTAAAAGGCTAGAAGGAAATAAGAGCAAAAGATCAGCAGGTCTCTTCATGTCTTGCAATGTTAAATAAATTGATGGAGCTTCAAACTGCATTAGTGAAAAAATTTGGCTCCACTGTGCTGACATTTGTCATTGAAGATTGAAAAATGGAGGGTTTAATCTGAAAAACATTGAGTAGGAGTGTGGAAGCTCAGCATGGCTGTGCCATCACACTCCCTTGGAAACCCCTGTACTACAGCAGAGAATGGGACCCCCAGACTCATCCCCTTGCAGGGAAACATTTTCTGTCTCTCACATCACCCAGGCAAGAGAAAAAATCTCCAAATAGCACTGGTTCTCCCAGCAGTGCCAGAGCCAGGACACAATCCAGCTCATTCCTCCCTGCTTGCTGTTTCATTAGTGAAGATAAGATTTACAAAACCCCAGAGAAAAGATAAACTGAGTAAGAATCCCTTCTATAAACTCAAGATTTCTGGCTTGCTTTTTAAGGCCTTCCCAGCAAACTCCCTTTCCAGAGTTTGGAGGAGATGCTGTCAAAACATCCCCTGCTGACTGCAGTGCTCAGGTGGCACTGAGAAGGTAAGGTCAGTGTTTTCCAGAGTGTTCTCTTAAGTAAAGAAGAATTCAGCATCATAAATGAGTCTCTCAGCCAGTTGAACAGCAGGAAAACTGATTTGAGGCTGATATTTGTATCAAGATGGAAAAAATATTTTTGTTTATATTCAATATATGTGAAGTCCAGTTGTGGACTCCATATTCAGCCAGAAATACCTGGATAAAGAAAAGGAAATTCAGTGTAAGGAGCACAGAAGTCTCCTTGCAGGCTCCTGTATATTCCATCATTTCCAGGGGTTTGATCTTCCCTTTTTAATGCTCTGAAACAATTCAAGGCATTTTTTTGCTCAGTGTCATTCTAATTTAGGTCAGAGATTGAATAAAAACTCTGGGTCATGGCTGAAGCTGAGTTCAAACATGAACTTTGCAGGGGCCACCTCCAGGACAGTTTCATCAGTCTAATGTTACCAAGTGAATTTCAGAGTGTAACAGCTCTAGGGACTTTTTCTTCAACAGCAGAGAAAATTCTCTTCACTTTGGTCTTGTCTCCAGCTTAAAAAAATACCTTGGGAGACAACAGGTCTCATCTAACATGACTCCAAAATGTAAGCAGCTTTTTGCACATCAGATATAATCTCCTTGTATATATCAGTGCATGAGCTACACTCTCATTGCCACATTCCTGAGTTTCATTTGCTGCTGGAGTTTTACTCCTCTCTAAAAGGAGATATTTTTTTTTATTTTTTTTTTAAGTTTTGCCTTTTCTAAATGACCAACACAAGCATCTGAATTTCTTTCAAATTCAACACAACCACTTGACCCTTTAAAGTACAGACACTGAAGCAGTGTTTAATCTAAATGCCATTTCTAAGCAAACACCCACAGAGTTATTAGGCATTTGCTCAATGCAGTACATCCAACTTACATTAAAAGGACCAAGCTGAGACCCATCTGCTTTTTAAACATCTATTTGGCTCAGTTCCCAAAACCAAGAGCAATACTTGATTTTTTTTTTTCAATAGTGGTTTGTGATTAAGAGTTTTTAGAAGGTAATGTCAATTCATCTCTCTAGCAGTACCTGTCATGACCCTAAACTGTTTCTAACCTGACTGCCTCACTAGGAAAATGTATTTTTATAAGTGCTTTAAAGCACACTTTAATGCAGAGAGGATTATGTTGGCTTGCAGAGAATCAGGTTTGCCCTCTGAATGGAAGGAAAAGTTCTGCCCAAAACTGAGTAGACTCTATGTGGGGAGGCAGGGAGACAGATCTTACAGGCAAGCCAAATAAGACTTTAGAAATGGTCAGTGTTTTTAAAGTAGAGAAGAGCTTGAACAGCTTCAAAACAGCAGCCTTGTGATGTTTGCTTCTTTTCCAAACTTGTTTTGAAAATATTTACGTAACAATGGTCCCTTTTTAACATTATCAGCTGGGTTTTCATTTTTTTAAATGGTCATTGTTAGCTTTAATTTTGGAGTGGAAAAACAAAAGCTGTTCTCAAAAGGTTCTTTAGAAAAGCTCCACAAAACCCCAACCCTATTTAAAGCTTTCTGGTTTGCTTTGCACTTAGGAAGGAATCAACTTTACTGAACAGTCCTGAGGAAAATGCTTGTTCTTAAGTGAAAAGAGTAGAGCTGAATTCAAGTCATTTAGTACCCATTTCTTTGTTAAGGAAAACATAACTACACTGCTTTACTTATACACTGGAATGCTGTTTCCCTTGGAGTTAATGAGGATTTTGCTGTTATGACAATGAATCTAGTATTTCAGCTATATTTTTTTTTTATTAAAAGTGACAACCCTGTGACAAGGGTGTGCAGGAGCTTTTTAGAAGCAAAAGAAAAGTCTTAATTTGGACTAACATATATATTTTAGTATTGTTGCATTTTGGAGAAACCTTCAAGACTAATTCAAACTCATGTCCCATGTCACTGAAATGAGTCCAAGTTCAAAGACCTCAAAAGTAAAGGAGACATCTTAATTGCAAACAGCTCTACCTCCAGCAGCTCTATCCCCAAACACATCCAATTTGGCATTTAGCCCTCAGAGAAGGTATTCTCTGAGTAATCCCAGCACAGGTCTCCAACAGCTTACTCAGGAGTGGATTTCTGAGCCAGTTGAGCTAAGGCCAAGGGACCAGCAGTTATTGAATCACTTACTGCAAGGAATATGATTCAGTGTGCACTTCCAGCTGAAAGGATGGAGGAATTGGTGCAGTGGACAGAGCTGAACCCCAACCCCAGCTGATTGAGGGCAGTAAGTTTGCAGATGACACCAGGTTGGGTGGGAGTGTTGATCTACTTGAAGGCAGGGAGGCTCCAGCCAGGCTGAGACCAATGGGACAAGATTCTACAAGGCCAAGTGCTGATCCCTGCTCTGGAGCCACAACAACCCCCTGCAACCCTCCAGGCTTCAGGAAGAGTGGCTGGAAAGCTGCCTGGTGATGGAAAAAGACCTTAGGGTGCTGGTGGCCACCCAGCTGTGTGCCCAGGTGGCCAAGAAGGTCAACAGCATCCTGGCCTGGATCAGGAATGGTGTAGCCTCCAGACCTAGGGGAGCAATTGCACCCCTTTACTGGGCACTGCTGAGGCCACACCTCAGATATTGTGTTTGGTTTTGGGCCACTCACTACAAAAAGGACATTGATGTGCTAGAGCATCTTCAAAGAAGGGCAGTGAAGCTGGTGAAAGGTCTAGAGAACAAAGAGAAGCTGAGGGAACTGGAGTTGTTCAGCCTGGAGAAAAGGAGACTCGGGGGAGACCTTCTCACTTTCTACAACTCCCTAAAAAGAGACCACAATGATTTTATTAGATTAGCTGTTTTCCTTCAAGGCAATAAAAAAAATGTCATTTTGGATGGTTTTGTAACTTAAAAATCCACAAAACTCTTTCAAAAGATGCCATGAAGATTAAAACTACCAGCCTTTAACTGGAATCTTTTAATTTCATAGCACTGTTCTGGGGAAAAAAAAAAAGTATAATGTTCAACAGATTGTCTGCTGAGGGCTTCAGCAATCCCAGACCATGAAAATCCTTCCTAATGACAACAAAATCTTGTTGACATCAATGAGTTGGCCAAATTCATCACCCAGTTGGAATCACACTACTGGCTTTTTGTGTCCTGTCACATCATTTCTCTGCTTGGCCTGCTCCTGGAGACAATCTGCTCTCACTTGTCCTTTCAAATCAGTATTCCTATTTCACACTGCTGTCAGACAGGTTAACACTGCAAACACATTTTTATTTGGGTGCTATCAGCTTTTCACTCCAAGATGAAAATGTGCTCTAGGAATATTTTAATTCCATTTGAGAGCACCCAGATGTAGTCAGCGAGTAGCACACAGGCATCATTTCACTCCAAATTTCTGTTTAATTGATTATGGCAATCCTACGTAATGTTTTAGGATAGACAGAAATGTGAGCTCACTTTGAAGCCACATGGGAACTGAATTGCATTCCAAACATCATGTTTATTAAAGGAACAGCAGTTGACAGATGGATTTGACAGCAGCCAGTGAGGCTATTTCCCTATCAGGTGCAACCACAGTGGTAAACACATATTTCTGGTTAGATATCCTTATGGAGAGTTCAGGGGAAGATTTCCCAATAAACCTGTATAATCCCTGGAAAGCAGCCAGTGCAGCCCCTCTCCAAACTCTTCACAGAGCAGTTGGTACAGATTGCTCTTCTAGTGACATTCCAACACCACTTCTACCTTTTCTTGTGGCTTTGATCTGAAAAACTAGGAGAAAAATATAAATTATAGAAGCAATATCTGATCAATGAGCAGTTAAATACCATGCTTCTAAGGATTTGTTTGCTTTTAATGAGTATTGTTGCTTTCATTGCAAACCTAGAAGTATATATCAGGAATTTTAAGGGTGGAGACAATGCATATTAAACCAACACTTTTGTCAGCAGGAAAGTAAAATGTTCTACTCCTTTTTCTAACTGCTAGATTGCCACAGTGTACTCAGGAACATCAGAAAGGCCATTCTTGCTCAGAGTAAAGGTCCATCTGGCTCAGCATCCTGTCCCTGGGAAGTGGCCAAGAAAGGATGCCTAGGGGTGAGTATAAAAACAAGGAAAATCAATAGTGCTTCTTCCTCAGAATACATCTCCAGCCTTCAGTTAACAGTGACTCAGGAACTTCCAGTCTTCCAGTCTCAGGGCAATTTCTAAGACTAGCAGAGTCCTGTTTTGTATTAGAGGGGAAGAAAATGGTCTTTGACATGGGTGGCTTTGTAGATCCTGAGGTGTAGCTGTTGTTTTTGATGCCCATGGAGTGATCAATGGAGGGCTCCCCAATTTAAGAGAGGCAGGGATCTACTGGAGAGAGTCCAACAGAGAGCTAAGAGGATGATTAAGGGACTTGGGCACCTCCTCTATGAACAAAGACTGAGAGAAGTGGGACTGTTTAGTCTTGAGAAGACTGAGAAGGGATCTTATGAATGTCTATAAATATCTGAGGGGGGGGTGTCAAAGGGAAGGGGCCAGGCTCTTTTCTGTGGTGCCCAGCAATAGGACAAGGCATAATGGAGATAAACTTAAGCATAGAAGGTTCCACCTCAACATGAGAAACTTCTCACTGTGAGGGTGCCAGAGCCTGGCACAGGCTGCCCAGAGAGGCTGTGGAGTCTCCTGCTCTGGAGACTTTCAAGACCCTGGATCTGTTCCTGTGTGGCCTGCCCTGCATGACCCTGCTCTGCCCTGATCTCCAGAGGTTCCTTCCAACCCCAGCCATTCTATGATCAGAGGAGAAGAGCTGTTTGAGTCCCCAGCTGGTCTGTGTAACTCAAGGACAGCAGTGATTCGTGTCCATTCTCCACCTTGTTGCTTCCCACAGTTGAGTATCTCATCCTGGTCAAAAACAAGCTGCCTCTCTGTTCAGATACACTGAAAAGTTCCTCACATTCTTCCCCACCACCCTTGGGCTCTCTGTTTCTTATTCTCTCAGCACAAATAAGGACTATTTCTCCTTTGCAGCACACACCTCCAGGCTATAATGTGTGACAGAGGAGCACGAGGTCAGCAATACACAGTATTTACAGCAAGAGCAGGAGGAGACCCCTCCAGGAGCCTCTGCTGATCTTCCCAAGGCTGGCAGACTGAAACTGGGAATCTCAAGTGCCTGTGAAATCAGCCCATGGTAAAAAGCATCTGTGTCTTTATGAGTAGACATCCCAATACAGAGCTTTCCTGTCAAGCTCTTGGCTGCATAAGGTCTAGGCAGGAGGTCTGAGCCACCCTGATTCAGATCACTACATCCAGCAAGACCAGAGGCAATCAAAACCTTGTAGTGCAGGTGAAAAAAAGCAAACACCCAACCCAGTCTGAAGTAACTCACCTGGAAGGCTTATCCTGGAGTGTGTTTAAAATGAGCATTCATTTTGCTGTTTCCATAGAAACTGAGGAGCCTTCACAACAACTTGCTGTTCAGTCAGCAGACTGGTGAAGGTCTGAAGGGAGACCCCTAAATGAACTAAGTCTTGCAAGTGCAGTGTTGAGTTTTAAAGTGAGATGGAAAAGTTAGTACAGCTTACAGATGAGAATGAAAGCACATGGACCTGGAGTGGGAGAATCTAGCTGGAAAAATATCTCAGCTGTGGTATTAATAAATCATTAGAATGGGAATAATTTATCACAGAGCTTTCCCTTGTCACAGGCATAATTAAAGGGGTGCAAAACACATCAGTGGGGGCCATAGAACAATTGCTATGTAGCTTGTGTTTGATCCAAATGACTACAATGCTCTTCATTCCATCCTCAGGACATGGCTACAGAGGCAGTTTGGGAAGGAGGATGTGTGTTGTGGATCCAGGAGGGATTTACAGATGTGCACCTGCAAAAGCAACGTGTTGGCAGCCCCTGTGTTGAATCCTGGCAGCACACAAGTGAGTACACCCTTGATGGATATGGATAGACATCTGCTAAGAGCTGGGCTGAGATCCTCCAGCCTTCTCCTGTCAGTGGTGGAACAGATGGTGAGCCATCATCGTTGTTATTTCAGATTCCAGCTTCATGGAGAGGAGCTGGGAGCTGGCAGTTTCTGTTTCTCAGCTTGGGACCAACAGATCTTTGAAAGTCACAACATTATTATTACTCTAATAATCTCTGGAGACTGACTGAGATTGGGGCTCCTTGTCCAAAGTACATCCACAGCGTAGAAGCTAATAAGAATTCCTTCAGACAGAATTTTAGTAGAAACACTTGAGATATACCTAAAAGATCCTGATTTTCTTGGTGCCAGTCCCATTTTGCTGAAAGGAGCATCATTTGGGTGTGATCAAGTGGATGGAAAGTTACTGCTCCCAATTTCTTCTAGGAATAACTGCTCATCATCCACCCCTGATTTCTGTAGTGACCTGCAGAGAGGGACTTCCCTGGCCTCACTTTACACCATGCTGGGACAGAGCATGTGCTGACTGCTGGTTGTCACAGTGCATCAGGAGTCTCTGGTTCAGGCACAGGAACTTTTCAAGCTGCTTTAGTGTGCTACCAAGCATTCATCTCATAACACCATTCATGTCAGAGGAGTACAAAAGGCAATGCAAATCTTGGTGAACAATTTCTAGTTCCCAAGCTGAGCTGAGGAGCTAAAACCACAAGCATTGTCTCTGTTAGACAGCAAGGTAGCAGAAGCTGCAACTAACACTCCTTATGTAACTAAGCAATTATGTTTTCTCAGTCTCACAAGTTTGGGAAAACAGCTTTCTCAGGCTTTCCACTGCTAACACTTTGAGGCTCTTCAGGGAAATGATGATAAATAAGCAGTCACTAGTGAAAACATGTGTTTGATCACCAATTTTGTCCTGCAGAAACAACTACCACTTTATGTTGGTACACTTTCCCACCTGAAATAGGTCAAATAGCTGCTACTGAGGAAAGATCCCCAATAGAATCAAACAGAAAAACCCCATTGTGTCTCTGGGGGAAGCAAGAAGCCTGAGGTCACTTCCATGGTCAGGAACAGAACTAAGTAATGAAGCTGTCACAGGGTTTCCCCAAACCATTTTTTATCCTCATCTTCCTGAAATATTAAATGACAAGACCTGCAGTAGTTGGCTCCCCAGACAAAACTGTGCTACACATACAATTTAAAAATAAATTATAAATGGTTCCATGCAGGAAAAAAGTGCTCAGCTGTGTCAAAAACCTCAAAATACTTTGGGGCCAAGTTGAGAAGCATGTCAAGCACCTCTGGAAGTGCCTGTGGCTCCCTTCCATTTTCTCCTGAACCTGCAGGAGTCTGCTGGGTTGCCAGCATTTGATTCTCTCCTCACAGTGATTATTCACTTGTGTCTGGGAGAAGTAAAACCTCGAGCAGTTTCTCATTTTTTTCCAGCCAGACAAAAGGACAAAAATGGAATGCAAATGAAATTGCTGGCAGGGTTTCCTGAGATCAACCACAGCCTGCTACCTGTGCAAAATACCTATACACACAAGTTTTGTTCCTGTGGGGTGATCATTCTGAGCTCTTCAATAGCTGCAGATGGTAAGGACTCCCTCTGAACAGGATCTGAATCACAGTCATGATAATAACTGTCAGCAAAGAACCCCCAACACCTAGCTGAACTCCTGCTAGAGAAATGACTCAGGGGTAAAAGGGATGATTCAGAAGGTGAAATATTATTTCACAGAGCACGTGGGTGTTCTTCTAAGGTTTCCACCCAAGGATCAACCTTGTTTAGTTTATGAGAGCTGACAAGATCACAGCCCTTGCTAGTAGACTGTAATACAGTGCACTGCATTAATTCAGGGATGTCAAATCTGCCACCTTGGATAAACTACATGGGTAATATTCAGATTTCTTGCTAAGCCCTCAGCCTTTTCAGTGGGTACAATGGAAATAGGCAAAGGGAGAATAAATCCACCTTCCATATTTGAAATGCTAGTGAACATGGCCTAGAAAAACATATTGTTAGTAAACAGCAAAGTTAGAACTTTATAAAAGTGTATTAAAATAATCAGGCTTGCACATATATCACAGCTAGACTCAAAGCACCTCATAACCATTAGTTAACCTGGATACAATGCATTGCTGTGATGAAGTGCAGCATCTCTTTCTCTGCTTTACAGAGCCGTGCCAGACTTCCAAGGCAGAAATCATACATTTAGAAAGTGGCAGAGGAGAGTTTGTGACCCTGGAATCTTGTGTCCTTTACAGTGTCACCTTGCAGTGTAAACCCCTGGTGGGCTGTGGTTGTTCCCTGCCTGTGAACATGTCTCAGACACACTTCTGGTGGCTGGGTGAGAAATCTGGCAGGTGGGTACCACCCTTTGGCTGCTCCTGCCAAAAAGCTTGTTCTGGAGCTGCCACACTATTCCTTCAGACACTAGAATCTGGCCATCATCATATTAGTGAATGTGCATCTACAAGTAGGCTCTTAATCCTATAAAAGTTATCAGCTACAAGGGTGTAATTTCATCATTAGGGCTGTGCAAATAAAGCACTTATGAGCATGGACTTCAAACAGCTTTGCTCAAGACCTGTACAGGCAGCTGGGGGTTTTTTTTTCAGCTGAGAAGATGGCTGGAGTCAGCTGAGCCTAAATCCTGGCTAAGGAAGGGTAGGAACATGTGAATGGCACTTCAGGGTGTGGGTTCCTCATCACACATTGATTACCAGCAGCCTAGGAAATGGGGTGGGGGATTCTTCTTCCCTCACTCACTATAAAGTCTTGTAGTTTGCCTTATACCACCTCTGGGATTTGTCTGTCCACCCAGGGCTTAATTTTGGGCTGCAAATGTGGCTTCACAACTGAGGAGGAATAAGTGTTCCCTGGCTCAGATGTGGGATCTGGTTTACAGTGGCAACAGGTAAGTGGTGGGGAAGGTCTAGCTCTGAGGTGGGCTGTGGTTTCAGGTCCTGGCTGTGCTAAATATCTTTGGGACTCTTATTTATTTGTTTACTTTGCATTTTGACACTTTTCCCCCCCCGCCCCCGTTATTTATTTCTCTAATCCACAGTACTTTATTTGACTTAAATTTGCAAACCCTTTACTGTGACAGAAGTGATTCTCAGGTCCTATGAATAAATCCTGCCTTACCTGCAAAGATCTTTTATTTCCCCTAGCAACTCTTAGGTTAAAAAGAGCTATGCTGGAAACATGCACTGGAAATCCATTTTCAGGAAATTAAAGTCTTTGATGGAAACATCCAGCACTTAAATGAATGTTGTTCTGTTGCCCTGAGATTGCCTCCAGAAATGCTGGCAGAAAATCTTCAACTACCACTGTGTTTGGAGGGTAGGAACAATTTAATTGCAGTAATAACAAGGTGATTCTCAAAGAATAAATCATCTCTGCAGCAAGCTAGGCCTTAAGTGTAGATCATTGATGCAGTGACATTTGCAAACAATTATTTATCACAGGAGAAGTCACTTGGCACCAGGTCTGGGAGTGTGCTAGGAATAGTTTTCTTGTTATATTTCCCACCCTGATCTTTTTCCTGGGGGTGGAGAAGAAATAGTGGCTGTGGAGTTGGAGATTATTTGTTGCCACAAGCAAAATGGCCTGTTCAGAATGAGCTGGGTAGCTCCTGGGGAAAAGGAGGGTTTAATTAAGCAACTATCATGTGTGACTGGGAATGGGACTTGAGTTTGATAGACCCTAGAGCAGTTACTGCAGCTCTGGGATTGGGACCTATGGGATTGATTTGGCAAAGGGAGTCTGAGTCAGGATAATGGTTAGCTGGGGAAAGAAAAATGAGCCCTCAGAGCACATAAGTGTGGAAATGTTCCCCCACCTTATAGGTGCTCTGTGAGCAAGTGAAATGAAGCATTCATTTACTTTTTTAATAGCTAAAATTAAAAATACAAACTACATTAGAAAGCAATTATAATGTTATATAATGTTATATATTGTTTCCAGAGTTATTAACTTCTGGAAAGTAGAAGTGAAGCTGTTCAAATCAGAAAAGACTTCAGGGGTTTGGTGGAGTTAACTCAGTTGGTTTCTTCTTGAGGCAAATCTTCCCTTCTCCAAAACCCTCCCATTTTCTTCTTGTCTACTGTGAAAAATAGTGCTGCTATGAATTATGTCATTAATAACCTGCCTGCTCAGGTTGAAATTACTAGTTCAACTGGCAATTCTTGCTTGCTTTCCACAAATTGAATAAGTAGTCCTCTTGAGGGAAATCACAGAGGGAGTAAAGAGTGGGTTTCTTCTTGTGTGTGGGGGACTAATCTTCTAGCCTAATTCTTGATCTCTGGGTGATTCCTCAGCTCTCTAAGGAGCAGAGTTGATGAGACAGGGTGATCCAAGGGTTCCATTTTGCTTGATAGTGGAATTTGGGTATTTTTCTTGGTTCTGAGCTCACTTCAATGAGTGTTTTGTCTGAAGATGTATAGCAAGAAAATCATTTTCTACAACACTGATAAATGAAGCTGAACTAATTCACATCCTCATTCCACCAAATACCTGGGTAATATATTTGAACAAATGCCTAAACTATACATGTATCCAGGGACTAATAATCCAGATTCTCCTCTTAGTCTGCCAAGTGCATATAGCACTATATATACTCTGCCAAGTGCATATAACACTATATATCCTCTGTCCCCCTCCAAGGGACATGTATTCCATGTACTAAAATAAAACAGACTTGCTCTCATGCTGCTCCCAGCAGCTGCAGATTATTTAGGTGAAGGAAGGAAGGAAATATTTGGAAGTTATTTCCTTTCCCTCTGGCACCAAGAGGACCATCTTCCTTCTGAAACAGCTTGGCCAGTTCAAACACAACAGGCCTGACTTCTGTGGTTGGAGTCACATCTGCCCCTCACCTTGGGTCTGCCTTGATTAAGCAAGCCAAGGGAAAATCACTGATTTAAGAGGTGAATGCTGAGCTGGCACAGAAGAATTTGGTCATTCCAAATACAGCTTTGCCATGACCTTCACCTGGTGGGATAACTCCCCTCTGGGAGACCAGCTCTGCCACTGGTGTCACCCTGAGCCAGGTGAGGAGGTTCCACAAGGGAGCTGGAGAATGAGCTCTTGGATTTAGTCTGGAGCAGCAGCTTTAAAGGAAATCAATGTTAATGAAAGACTCATTCTTGTTTTGGATGAAGCAAATGCTGGTTAAGTTTCAGGATTAATCACTCCAAGGGCAGACTGGCATTTCCCATTCTCTCTTGCTCATGGGTAGAAACCACCTACATGTTTATAATTCCCAGCTCCCTCCTGCTGGGTGATGGCAAGAAAAGGTGCAGATTTGTCAGTCTCTGGGGACCCACCATCTGAAACTGTTTTCTTTGCTCATTCATTTGCAGAGGGTGTGGGGAGCAGGGCTGCCTTGTGCCCAGGAGAGCCAGCTGGCATGGTGAGGCTGCCTCAACAATTGAGAAAGGCTGCTATTACTGCTGCTTCCAGGGAGTCATCCATCAGAAACAGCAAGTATCTTTGCACTCAATGCAAGTGACCTTCTCCACGTGCACAGAGCCAGGAAAACCTTCCAAAGGAGCTCTGGGGACTTGTGAGGGGAAAAAGCTCCAACAAACCCTAAGTGCTGTTTCTCCTGAGGAGTGCAAGAATAGATGGGAGAGAAAGCAAAGCCTTGGAAAGGGTTTTTCCTTTCCCTCCCAATAGATAAGGGTAAACTAATCTGAATGACAGAATCAGTGTTAAAATCCCTGTGTCCAGAAGTGCTTCAAGCAGCAGCAGTTCAGCTTTTCCAGAGATGCCACCTCTGAGCTCCAGTTCTGGTTCAGTTTGCTGTGTGTCTCCATGCCACTGCAGACACAGCAAGTCTCTGTGAGGGTGAGAGGAAGGGAAGAGCTGCTTCAGTGCTTGTAGGGGATGGGTTTCATAGAGCAATATTCTGTGCCTCTCTAGATAGTGGGGAGTGAGTTTCTGCAGCATCCCTGAGCAACAAGCTGTGGTGGGCTAAGGCAGGCTGGAGAAAATGGCCAGGCTCAGGTGATCTGAGAGGGTGGAGAGGCTGGATGCCCTTCAGGGTATTTCTTTTATTCTTCTGCTTGCTCAATGAGCAAGAGAAACCAACCCCATTTTTGTGGTTCAGCAGCTGGTCCTGATGATATTTGATTTCACCACTGTCAGGTACAAGCAGCTTGTTAAAAGGAGAGGTGATGGATTTATGGCCCAGGAGGGATTGCTATACCATGCAGCAGATAAGAATTCCCTCATTCCAGCATTTTATTTGCCTTGTTCTATACTATTTGTGGTTTTCCCTCTAGGGATGAGGCCTTTAGACTCAGCCCTAACTTAAGCTAAGGCTGCTACTTTGTGCCAGGCTTGGCTGTAACCACCTTGATGAGAGTAGCCCCAGGGTGCTGCTCCCATCCTGGCCCAGAGAGCTGCCTCAGCACCTTCCCTTCTCCCCATGGCTGGGGGCCAGGACAGGGTAACAAATATTTGAAGGCTTGAGAGGAAAATCAGGATAGGGACAGAGTTTTCACTGCTGTTTTGATCTGGCTCATCACTTTGACTCTAGCACCAAGGATTTTTCTGGAGTGCCAAACTAGGATCAGAACATCTAGCCCACTTCTAACACACTTTCTTCCTTCTTGAACAGTGCATTTCCTCACTTTCCCTGTCAAAATACCACCTCCTATTGCCACAGCTCTTCCCCAGGACTCTCCCCTCTCCTTTGCTCTCAAATTGCTGTCACTTTTTAATTGCAGTCCTAGGACTTGACACAGTTGTTGTCTGGGGGGGGGTGAAATGAGGCATCAGGCAGCAGCTATGGTGCCTTCCATGGTGTCTGCAGTGCACGTGTTGTCACCTCTCTGTAGCTGCTTTGCAGGTTGTACAGCACCTAATTAAATAGACAAACAGCAATTGTATTTTTTAAAAAAACAAGATTTCTCCCCTAATTCTATGGGGTGAGAAACAGATGAAAATATACCAAACTATAGCATCTCCAATGCTTGGAAAAATCCCTGCAGTCAGTAGGTGGCTGTGGGGGAGGGAGTGATTGATGCAAAATGTCCCCTCTCCCCAGGAGATCTTTCTCCCCCACACCCATAATCCTACTACCTCGTACTTATGTAACATTGGCATCTCACACACTGCATATGCAATTGATTTGGCACCAGAAGGAAGCTCAGCCAGAAGTTGGAGCAAGGGACTGAGAGTTTTGGGGGTCCTGATTCTACTGCTGGCTCACAGTAACATCTTGACTTTGCTTTCCCTCTCTAAAAGGGAAAAAAGATCAGATCCTACTGATTTTTACCTGGCCCACTCAGCTGATGTGAAATTCTTTGTTGATAGAAATGTTTTGATATCCCTTGATGGATCATGTTTATTTTTTTTTTTACACCAATATTGCCTGGTTTTACACCAGTGCTGGAGTTTTAGAGGGTGGCAAGACCAGAACTTGGCTGCTGCTGCAGGTTGCCAGACTGCCCTGAGGCTGGGAGGCTGCAGCACGTGAGATGTAAAGGATGGATAGTTTTAGGGAGAAGAAATTAGGAAATATGGACAAAAAAGGGGAACACTGAGTGATGCTCCTACCTAAACCAGGTGACCATGCAGGGACACTGCTCTGTCAGCAGCTTTGTGAAGCTCCAAAATGAACTGGGGAGAGTTTTATTCAGCCCCAAAAGACCATCACTGTTCTGTTCTCTTGGCTCACTGGAGCTGAGGGAGCTGCTCAGCTCAAACTTTTTAACAGAAAGCTTGACATCTGTGTAGCAGCAATGGGAGGGTGAAATCACTGGCACCAGTGCCACATGGCTGGGATGTGACCAGTTAGGGAGAGGCCAGAGCATGCAAGGGAGAGAGTGTGAATCCAGGAGGGATTGGGAAGGCAGAATTGTCTTTGCTTGCTGTACAGCTTCAGTGTGCCACCACTCAACTGACCTTTTGAGCTTGAATCCTCAGCTCTTTTGTATTTCTGTTTATTCAACCTGGAGAATCCATCCCTGAAGCCAGGAGCAGGGCTTGTTGGTGTTCCTGCAGCTTGGGCAGCTGTTGTACTCAGCTGGCAGCAAATCTCATTAGGTTTAAGTGGTGATCAATATGTCATCTCTACCACTGTGAGGAAGTTTGCCAGCTAGGAGGGCACTGGATTTGTTGTGAGCAACACGAGGAATGGAAGGAGTCCAGGAACCCTTGAAATGAGCAGGTGCTGCTGCTAGGCCAGGCTTATCTTCATGGTGGGGATCTGTCTGTGAGACCTGAGCCCAGCCTTAGCACAGGGAGCAGTTGGTCACTGGCTCCCAAACCCCTCTGGTACTGCTCAGCAAACTCCCTTTTGAACTTCCTAACTTCCTTCTTGAATTATTCAGGTTTATTTGAAATCCATGTTATCCATCTGCCTTATAACAGTTAGCCCATCACTGTTAGAAACATGGTCTCTACAAATTGAGCCTGCTTTTTAGTGGAAAAATGATGTGTTTTCTACCTTTAGGTTCATGAACAGTGACTTTTTTCCCCCTCTTTTCCTTCTATCCCCTACACAACTATGGATCTGGTCTTTATTTATGAGATGGCATGTCTTTAAATTGCCTTTATTTTATTTTTTTTTGACCTATGAGTACTTACCTGGAGCTTGCACAGGACAGAACATTGAACAGTTTCTTTCTTGGTTCATGTAGTATGCATATTTAGTAAATTTTGCCTTTCTTTTTCCTTAGTTATAGGGGGGAAATTCTTTTCCTTTCACTCTGTAGCTATAGTTAGATGTTGGATTGCAATGATAACCAGTTTACAGCAGAAGCAGTGAAGGCAAGAAAAGTGTGTGCTGCAGCCACACTTCTAGACCTTGCATCTTCCCTCCTTCTGAGCTTGTGAGACCCACAAGTGATGTCACATGGTGGAGGGATCCCCATCCAGGAGCAAAGCAGTCCCACTCACTCCTGCAGCACGGGCAGGTGGCAGCTCCCTGCTGAAGTCATGCTAAAGCAGTATTTTTAACATGCCTTGGAAGAGCTGCCAGCTCTTCTGCTGCTGAAAAAAATGGGGCTGTTTTTAGCAATTAGCCTCATTCAAATGTTCCTCTCATGATTTGCCCAGGCAGCAAGTGGTTTAGGAGATTACCAGCAAGGAGCAGATATTCCCCTGGATAAAAGCAGCCTTTTGCCATTTATAACAAGGGTGGAAATCCTCACACTTCCCAGTACCCACCCTGGGGTGGGTCAGATGGGTATAACCTTGGGGCATCCTCTTAACATTTGTTTGCCTCCATTCTCATCCATCTGTCCTGCCCAGGTCAGGATAACACTTTGCACTACTCTAGCTTCTTCTTTCTCCCTGAAATATCATGGAGGTGGACAAGACATTTGTAGGTGAGTGTGATCTCTCCTCCTGAGGACTGTAATCCTCCATAAAATCCATTTTTGCTTCCTGGCACATGGCAGTCTGTGCCTTCCCATGAACCATTCTGTGTTGTTAATAACAACCAATTAATAATCACCAAAAAAAGCACTTGAGGGGAGTTCCCAGGGGCTGCAGTCCTGCTTCTAGTCTCAGATTAGCACAGCAAACTTTGACTTGAGGGTTGCAGTGGCATCCAGAGCCAGCTTTCTACTTGCACTAGTCAAAGCTTTCTCCTGTTCCCAAAGCCAAGGGAGGGGCTGGCATTTGGCAGGTCAGGCTGTTATTTCACTGGCCTTTCCAGAAGGGCCAAGTGTCTGTCTGTCTGTCTGTCTGTCCGTCTGTCTGCAGCAGCTGGAGGTTGTCAGTTTGTGCTTTGGGCTCTGGAAGACCATCTACTGCTGTGAGAGTGGTGGCAGAAAGTAAGGCCAGGGTGGCTGGCAGCAGTTTGTGAACACCCTGCTGAAAAAGCAGTTTGTGTGTGATGTTATACCTGGCACTGCAGTGAATTTAACACTGGTTTCTTCAGCAGGCCTGGCATCAACGTGCCATGGTGTGGCAGGAGATGGCAGTGCTCTAGAGAGCCCAGAGACTGGCATGGAACCTGAACAGTGCCTCAGATGGCCCTGGTTCTGCAGACATCTGAATTGCTGTTGCACAAAGCATATGCTCACCCTCTAAGCCTGCACTCGAGGAGCTTAAGCAGAGCCACGAAAATTAAACAAGCATTCAACAGATTTGTTAGAACTCTTAAGCCCTCAGTTTGCTTCTGGGGGCCTGGCATTCCGTGTTGGGAAGCAATTGAAATGCCCTCTGCTTGATCTGTAAAGCTGGGGAATTACTCAGGACGTTGATTGCTTGCAATTGGCAGGTTTCCCTGACTTCTGCACAGGAGAGAGCCAGGGGCATGCCAGTGGTTCTTTGAGTGGGTGCTGGAGGCAGCTCTCCCATCACTCAGAGCCCCTCAGGGAGGACTTGAGTGGGAAAAGAACTTAATATATCCTAAAATCACCTGTGCAATTGGATAGCAGAGCTACCCCAAGACAAATCCTTTCTGAGGTGCAGCAGGGAAGGGAGGCTTGGGCTGCTTTTTCTCTTGACAAGCATCTCTGAGTGGAGATTTCCTCTGCAGGCATAGAACTGTAGTGCCTGGAACTAAATATTCCTTTCCAAAGCTGTACTCAGCTGAATAAAAAGTCAATTAGAGCCTCTCACAATGGAGAGAAAAATATAATCTATATAAAAAAAATTATTAGCTAAAGTAGTGATATTTCCTTTTGATAGAAGACTGGTGTTCTAAGAGTCTGAGGTAAAGGCAGTAATCAAAGAACACAGGAACCTGTCCTTATGCAATCCCTCTCCTGTTCTGCACCAAATCCATGTCATCTTTACCATTAAGCAATGGAATTTAGCTTCATCCCACAATAAAAATCCCTTGGAGTAGATGAGAAGAATTGTGTCCAGGCCACAAGCTTTCTGCCTGGGCTCACAGGCATATTTCTATATAACTCAGTGCCTGTTTCAGCAGCAGGGTTACAGTTCATCATCCAGTTTCAGTAATGGAACCACAGCAGCAGCAGTGTGCCCAGCAGAAGTGCTGAATTGTAGAATCACAGAAGAGCAGGCTGGAAGGGACCTCATGAATCATCTGGCCCAACCTCTCCTGGCAAAAGCACAGTCTAGACAAGATGTCCCAGCACCCTGTCCAGCTGAATCTTCAGAGTGCTCAGTGCTGGGGACTCCACCACCTCCCTAGGGAGGTTATTCCAATAACTGATTGTCCTTGCTGTGAAAAATTTTCCCCTCATGTCTTAGAATCTCCCCAGGAGCAGCTTGTACCCATTACCCCTCAGCTTTTCCATGGGATTCCTTGTGGGAAGGGAGTTTCCATCTCTGTAGTCACCCTTTAAATACTGGAGGATGGTGATAAGGTCTCCACTAAACCACTTTTCCTCAAGGCTGAACAAAGGCAGTTTTCTCCACCTTTCCTCATGGCAGCTTCCCAGTCCTTTGATCACTTCTGTGGCCCTTCTCTGGACCCTCTCCAGCCTGTCCACATCTTTTTTGTACAGCAGGAACCCAAACCAAACACAGTATTACAGGTTACTGGAATAATTTCATACTGCAACCCAGCACCCTGTTGGCTTTCTTTGCCACTGCAGCACACTGTCCTGACTCTGAGCTGGTTGTAAATGGCATTGTCTGCTTCACCCTGGCACCACCAGCACCCCTCCTTGCCTGATTTCTCTGCCTCTGTGTCTGATGCTGCAGAATGGTTGTAACCAGCACAACTGGCCTCCCTGGCCAGGATGCTCTGAGGTGTCAGGCAGCCAAAAGAGAAAAGCAGTGTGAAAGCTGCACCACTTGAAAGCTCTTGTAAACCAAAGTGCTACTGGGTTTTTTGGGGATTTTTAAATTCTTTTTGGTTTTTATTTTGTCCTGAGAAGAGTACACTGTCATATACTGGCCTATTTTGATTCCTGAGGATGTGACTAGGAATATGACACATGATAACTAATTAAGACTAGTTGCAGAACAATTAAACTAAACAATTTTCCTTTGGGAGAATCATGAGTGTTTCATGCCCTAGATAATTGATTTCCATATGTTTCCCTTTGGCTAGGAAATGCAAGTTCCTTGCTCTGTGTTCCCTGCTGGTTTTGGTCACTGAATTCTTGATGTTTGAGGAGGAGATAATGGAAGTTATCATATCTCATTTGCTCTGACAGACTTTTGGTTCAGTGGGGGGTCTGAGCAGCTCTTCCCATCAGCACTAATGATAATGGGTCTCACTTAATGAGCAGCCACTGAGATAAACGTACATGGCAACAAATCAGCAGCAACCTGGGAACGAGGAAGGCCATGGGACTCCAGGATCTCTCCCAGAGGTCATTGATTTGTCAGTCTGCTAATGAAACAGAGGATTATCTGCCTTGGCACTGCTCCCTGCAAGTGGCTGATTCTGTTAAGGAGATGCTGGAAAAGAGGACCACGCTTTCCAAAAGCAGTTTGGGAAATGTCACCGTAGACCCCGTGGGTTGACAGCAGAGGGGACATCACCTGAGGGGACTGAGAACAGCAGCGAGGCCTCCTGCTGCAGCAGGAGGGAATCACTCCCTTATTCAGCAACTGCAGGGATAAGGCAAAGCACCTGTAACCAAAACCCGGTGAGCAAACTTGGAGCCTCCCACTTTGAGAAATGCCAGAGCTGGTTCCTCTGCACAGCAGCAGCCACTGCCAGCCTGTCAGGGCAGTCCAGAGCTGCTTGTCCTCTGCACTGGAGCACAGCCAGGGGTGTTGCGGGAAGTCAGAGCCACGTAAGCTGCCTGGAGGGGATGGAAAATGGATTGTGTTCCAAAGCAGCTGCCAGCAGCTCAACGTGGGACTAAGCCCCACAGAGTGGGCAACTCAGCTCACTGGTGGTGTCCAGGTAGGCTTTGGCTGCCCACAACCTCAGCAAAGAGGTGACCTGGTACCCATCTCTGACCAAATCAGTGGACTCAGGCATCCACAGAGGCAGGATAATTAACAGCCACACTGCACCACGGGGGGGAAAGATGGTGCTTGGGAACTTGGGTGAGGGTACAATCTTCTGGGCACCATCCACACAAAGTAGCAACATAAGCCCACAATAAACTCTCCATAAATCCTCATGAACTGTGCCCAAGGCTGGCCAAATGGCTGTGGGATTAGCCAAGGATTTGGGAGACCTGCAATCTGTTTTTTTGCTTTTATTCCTCTTAGCAGGTAGCAGAAATCAATGGACCACAGCAGCTCATTTGGCACGTGCTCATCCATCTCCAACTCCCTGGACTGAGTGTTTCCAAGGAAGCCCCTACAGTGAGACTGAGGATCATCTCTTCCCTCTGTTTCCCCATGGCCACTGTTAATTAGGTGTGGACTTAATCTCCAAAGCTCAATATTTTATGTCCCTTTTAACATTTGCAGTTAGGAGAAGTCTAAATAATTTCTTGCAGCATTACTTTGCCACAACACCTGCCTTTGGCTGTGGCCTCTGGTTTAATTAACCTGCCTTGAGAACAGATTTCCCTTTGCACTTTGTTAATTTCCCACTCTCTAATTTCATCAAATTGTCATTTGTGCCTCAGCTGCCACATGGGGACTGTAAAACAGAGATAATGTCACAGTTCTCCCTCTATGGGGATAATGTCAGAGTGAAGAACCTCAGAGCCTGGCAAGCAGCTATGGCAAGAACTGGGGCTGCAATCAACTCTCTGCCACTGACTTTAGTCTGTGATCTTCTCCAGACACAGTATGGAGAAATATTTGGAGAAGCATATGGAGTATTGCCATCACTGTTAGGTTACCAGTGAATTTACTAAGAAAAGGCTTCTGGGTGAAGCTCACAGTCAGTCTGAAATGCTGCTTCTCCTCTATCACCCCCCCCCTCCTTTGCTCTTCCCAGAGCTGTTTCCCCAGGCATTTGGAAAGCTGAAAAAGTTTTATTTAAGGAAGCTTTCTGAAGAATGGAGGAACCACCAGAGCTGCTTCCTAGAATGCTGTGTGCTGGTCCATAATGCAAAATTGCTCTGGAGGGCTGAGAATGCAACTAGTTCTGGGCACTGAAACTTCACCTCTGCCCTGTGGGAACGCTCTAAATTCAGTTTAAGAATTGCATATGTTCATTATCATCCAGGAGAGAGGAGCCATGGGAGGTGATTAAGCTATTAAAAACATGTTTTAGCATCCCCAGGCAGGAAGAGAAACCCTCTGATTTATTCAGTGGAAAGCAAAGCTGCTCAGTGAGGTGCAGGGTGCCTGGTCCTGCATTCCTTTCCCACTGCTGTCATCCCACTGGTGTCAGTGGGATCATCACTTGCAGCATGACAAAGGAGGATCATCAACACTGACAGGATAACCCAGCACCAAACTGGGGGTTTGCTGCTAAATTCTCCAGCTGGCCAACACCAAAGGCCAGAGAATTGGAAGTCTCCCCCAGCAACAAATCCAGATTTGAGCCAAACCAGTTCTGACTCTCCCAACAATGTGCCCTGTGCGTGGCCAAGATTTTCTCACCCTTTCTGAGATGCCTAGCAGGGTGGAAATCTTGCAGGAAGGCATCTCAAGCATGTGGCAGAAATGGAGCCCAAAGCAACACAGCCTGGAAGATTGAGTGCTCAGGATACAGTCAGCACAATGTGAGAGGAAGGATTTGGTCCTGTGACACTGGAAAGTTACCTTCTGGCTTCCTGGTGCTGGGAATTTGAGCCACTTTCCTCTGGCTTTCAGAAGAATCTAATGTAAAATGGGCCAGAAAAGAAAAGACAGCTCTCTGCAGTGTCCTAAGTCACCAGCCAGGGAAGGGAATAGTTGGCATTGAGCTTCACATCATGGGATACTCAGAGCTGGGGTTTGTTGGGTTGGTCTTTTCCTCTTTGCTGGTTATTTTTTGCCTCTGGAGGTCAGAAATCACACTAGATCTCATCCTAAAGGTGAGATTCCTATATAATCATGTGGGTCCAGAAACAGGCTTTAAGCAAAACACCAACTATCCTGATATTTCTAGTAAAGCCTGTAAATCAGACCCTCTGTTTTGTGAATACACCAGATACCCTCAAAAATCATTTTATTAGGAGAAATAAACCAATTATCCCCCCTCACCTACACTCCTGTTTGCAGCACAGCACTGTGGGAGCCCCTGGTCACACGTGGGAAAGGGTTTTTCCTGGCATTGTAAGCTAGTTTGGCATCTCAACATCAATATTTGGAGATAAACAAAAGTTATCCAGAGGATTTTGGTGCTGTAGTGCACAATTTCTGCTTGGATAACAAAGACAAGCTGTGGGTCTCCCATGCCCATCAATCATTTGTCATTCAACAGGATCCCAAAAGTCAGCAGTGCCCTGAGGTGGGAATATTGTGCCCCACACCACCCTGGGAGAAGGGATGTGTTGGGATCCAGTGGCAGAGGACACAGGGATCCACTGAGATCTCTAGAGTTAGGAAGGGGATGAATGTTTTTTGGGATGAGAGTTTTCCTGCAGAGGAATTACACTGCAAGATGAAGAATCTTAACAACAAAATTCTGGGTTCCAAAGCCTTAGAGTGGGTTAGAACCATCTCAGTGTGTGGTTGATCAAGAAAACACCCAGAACTTTGAGCTTAATCCTTCCCAGCAGTGTCTTGGAGCTCATCAGACAGAAGAAATCTCTTTTGCTTTTCAAATCAGAAAATTCACTAAACCTCATGGCCAATAATATTCATTTATTGGCTTGTATTCACAGCAGCAACAAAAAAAAAAGGAGGGTGAAGTTGGAACAGCCCCTTGTTGCTGTCTCTTTGCTTGTTCCCATGCCTTGGGAATATCTGTGTGCATGGTTGTGTTGACTACTTCAGGATATTTTCCACATCCCACTCTGGATTTTAGGATGCAGGTTGTGGAGCAGAGCTCTGGCTCCTCCTTGGAAGTGAAAACAGCCCCAGAGATTGGAAAATGCCTCCAAGAAGCCATTTCTCTTCTGCTCCAACCCTGTCAATAAATTCCGTGTAAACAACAAGCTATTTTTGGACACACTGGACAACTTCTTGGAAGAAAAATTCCCCCCAGGATGGTGGCATGCAGGAAATCTCTGAGCCACAAATCTCAGGAGGCTGTGGAGTGTTTGGGAGAGCAAGTGCTGCTTGTTTGGCCTTTCTCAGGTCAGCTGCTGGTGGACTGGTCACTGGGAGAGGCAGGACCAGAGCTAAACAAGCCACTGAAGGGGCTCCACTGGGGACAACTCCTGAGCCAACCCTTATTTGTGTGCAACTGGCTTTTCTCTGGGAGAACCTGGAGTGGAGCAGCTGTAGTTTGGCTGAAAGGGTGAAGGGAACCCCACACTTCAGCTGGGCAAAGCCCCTGGCAGGGATGCTGGGCAGAGCAACCACCTCTGCTTCCTCACCGAGGTGACCTCACCTGGGTCCTCCTCTTCCCTCCAGCGCCTCTGAGCCACTGGTTGAAGGACCTGGGTGGGAAGGGATGGGAAAGAGCAAGAGCTGCTGCTCTGCCCACCCCGGCTGCGTGTGAGCAGCACCACCTAGTGCTTCACACACACTTGTCTTCGCCTCTCCTCCCACAGCTGCGGCTGGAAGCTGCTGGAGGGATCCCTAGGAAGCCAACGCGAGGTGGGAAGCTGAAAGGCAGAGCTGCAGCAACACCAGGTTGCCTCAGGGTCCACCCCTCCTGCTTCAGCTGCATCCCAATTCCAAAGAGAAAACGACCGGGGGGATGCTTTGCAAGGCTCCTAGAAAACTTCCAAACTCCTTTTCCCAAAGAAAACTCAGGATAAATACCCTCTGCTGCTCGTCGATGTCACCTGTAAGAGAAGAGGGAAAAACCCAAAGTTTCACTAGTGGAAAAGCTCTTTTTTGATCCTTCCTCAGCACCCACAGCGTTATCCATGGGGACTGGAAGAAAGTCCTGCCTAGGGCTGGAGTGACCTGGCTGCGGGGAGCCCGGCAAGCTCAGCCCGGTGATGCAGCAGTGGCCGTGGCACCGGGAGAAGCCGCTTCCCGTTCTCCTGAGGGATTGTTATGGAACCAGAGACTTTCCTCAGGGCGGGCCGGGGAACCTCCCGCCCTCCCCCGCCCCGCTCGGGCACAGGCGTCGTCCCGGGGGGCAAAGAGCCCCCGAGGGGGGAGGGACCCAACGGGACCGAGCGGAGGCACCGCCACCGGCACCACGTGACCCGCCGGCTGCACCACGTGACCCGCCGCCGCTCCCCGCCCCCCATTGATCCTCTCTAAGCAAAGCGGAACGTTCCGGGCGCCGCCAGGCTCGCCGAATCGATGCCCGAGCGGCAGATCCACCCCGCTGTTGTAACGGGGTTAAAGGCTCGGCGCTCGGCTAGCTCTCCCACGGCCGGCGGTGCGGGAAGGAGGGAGGGAGGAGCGCGAAGCGGTTCCGCGGCGGCGGCGGCGGCAGCAGCGGCGGGGGCAGCGATGGCGGAGCCGGCGGAGAAGCTTTACCGGGCGGAATACGCCAAGAGCGGCCGAGCTTCGTGCAAGAAGTGCGGCGAGAGCATCGCCAAGGACTCGCTGCGCTTGGCCCTCATGGTGCAGGTACCGCGTGGCCAGGCCCGGGCCGCGGGGGTTCGGCGGGGCCGGGGGCGGGGGCTTCGGAGGGGCCGGGCCGGGTGTTCCGCTCCCTGCCGCGGTCCCGAGGTGCTCGCTCGGGCCTCTCTGCACCGCCGCGGAATCTGTTTTTAGCACGGAGGGGATTCCCTCCGCCTCTCCCTGCCGTCTCCGGAGCATCCCAGGGGCCACCGGGGGAGAGCCGCTCCCCGTGGGGCCGTCGGTAACCCGGGCTGCCTGGAGGTGAAAGCGGGCTGGAATCCCCCGTTCGGTGCCTTGGATTGCGGGAGCATCGGAGCCGCTGCCGGAGGCTCTTTGTTGTCCCCGGGGTGCGGAGGGCGAAGGCGCCCTGCGGGGAGCGTCCGTCACTCGGGGTGTCTGGCATCGTTTCGGGGGGTGTGGGGGGGTTTCTGCAGCGTTTTCCCTCCCGATCCGCGGGGAAAGAGGCTGTTTTCAGCCAGCTGGTTGGCACGGAACGCGGAGCTGAAGTGCGGTCACCCAGCTGGGCGCCAACCTTTGGCTGAATCCATTATTCCCTCTTTGGGGAGGAGACTTGCCGGGCTCCTTTTCGGATGCTGTTGGGGAGCTGGGAATCCTCTCCTGCTGCTTTGGCCCTCGGGAGGATGGAATGAGCCCCGCACCGCGGGGGAGGCCAACGCCGCCCTCCCGGGATGCGGGGATGCAGGGATGCGGGGATGGGACCAGCCGCTTTCCCACGCTGGTGGCCTTGGGGCTGCCCTGGCCAGGAGGGCTCAAAAGACCCCCGCAGCGGGGAAAAGCCGCGGGACGATGCGGGAAAGCCGGGAAAACGCGGGTGCGTTGCTCAAGGACAAGAAGGACGCGGGGTGCGGGTAGCAGAGCCCAGCCCCGCACACGGATGCTGCGGCTCCCCGCGGGCTGAGCTCGTTGCCCGCATCCCGGCTTGGGGGGAGGATCTGGGCAGCCCCCCCCAGCCCTGCTTTTACCCCCCCGGGGTTGTTGAGCTGCGTGTTTTGCTCGCACGTGTTCCCCGCTGCCCGCTCCTTTTGTTCGCGCTGCCGCCCTCCGCAGCTCGCTGGGGGCTCCGCTCCTCCTCCCGCTCCCTCTCGGCGGATTTTCCTCCTTTTCCCAGCCGTTCCCAGCCGATCCCAGGTGGGTTTGGCTTCCTCCACCCCAGGGGCACCTCAAGGAGCAGGTTGGGGTTTACCGGAGAGATCTGCAGCAGAACTGGGGCATCCCACTGCCCTTTATCCCCCCAAAACTACTGGTTTTCCAGCAACCTACTGGAGTTTTTTCCCCCCCAGCAGAGCACTTCTCGCCCTGCTTCAGAGCATCCCTCCCTGCCAGGGCTCTGGGTTTCACCCTGGGAACATCCCTGTGGAGCTGCACAGAAGCATCCCTGCATCCCTGGGCAGCTTGTGCAGAAGATGAAGGGATGCTCAGCCCGGGTTGTGTGGCTGGGGGCATTTCTGAGCCAGCTCTGCCCCCTCCAAGCCCTTCCCCATCTGGAGCCCCCCAGGAAAAGTCCAGAGCCCAGCCCGGAGCTGGCTGTGACCTGCAGAGAGGTTGGGAGCAGCTGCTGGGGGT
This sequence comes from Ceyx cyanopectus, assembly GCA_013401355.1. Taxonomy (NCBI): domain Eukaryota; kingdom Metazoa; phylum Chordata; class Aves; order Coraciiformes; family Alcedinidae; genus Ceyx; species Ceyx cyanopectus. The sequence continues at coordinate 5,742 of VYZU01055425.1, read as the reverse complement.
TCTCAGGGCTCATTGGGATCCTGTGGGAAAAGTCCAGCTGGAAGTGTAAATGTCCTCTTACACTTCTGCTTGGTGGTTAGCTGGGGCTCCCAACTAGGCATATTTCTATTTATTTTTATTTATTTCCGCCCTGTTTTTATTTATTTCCGCCCTGTTTTTATTTATTTCCACCCTGTTTTTATTTATTTCCGCCCTGTTTTTTAATTTCCATATATATATTGTATATATAATATATATT
>VYZU01055424.1:3777-21214 GCA_013401355.1 Ceyx cyanopectus | reverse complement strand
GCATAAACCTTCACAGTATGCCCAACGTTCATAATTAATTAATCTAAAATATAAGTGCTCTTTGACTATACTTTTAGAGAGTACTGGGAAATGCACTTCAGCCATGGACCACTCTACTGCATTAAATTATTTTACAACATATGTCCTCAATGATTACTTTTTTAACTCAGAAGGGGAAGTGATTTATGAAGTATTCATATGTTTTTATGTAATTAACTGAGGTGGTCCTCATGGGAAGGTTTATGCAAGTATTCCTTGTGGATATGGAATATTACCTGATTATGTTTTAATGGAGTCAGCCTGCTTAATATGCAGAAAGGGACACTTCCAGTAAAGCTGAGACCCATGTGGAGGGTCTCATGTTCAGACCTGAAATATATTTTACATACGATATATATATTGCATTTTAAATTCTAACTCCTTAATTTTGCAGCTACTTTCCAGTTTTTTAAGCATGCCTGCTTTTGAATTAGTGTGAAAAGCCTGCTTTAGCATTATTGCTCACTTTTTATTATTTTTTTTCCTATAATGTCTTAAATCAAAGAACTAAGGATACCCTTTCCAAGATTTTATTAATCAGTCACTTATATTAGTATTCACCCTGCTGAAAAGCATATACTGAGACCTCACTTATCAGAACCTCAGAGAATAGTTCCAATGGCCCTACAGCAACTCCTGCCTCAAAGAAAAGCCCCAAATCAACCCCCAGACACCAGATTATATCTATCTTGCCTATAAATATCCTCTGGGATGACTCTGATAGTGTCTTGGCTGCCTGGCTACATTCATACTAAGAGTTGTGTCATAAGTTTATGGGCACACAAGGGGTACAAAGATGCGTGTCATTTAGCAATCACATTGAGATCGTGTTTTTCTAATTCAAAACACAGAAGTATCTCCATGTAAGAGGCAGTGAAGTCGTTATTCACCAAATCCCTGCTTCTATAACAGGAGGACAGTCCCACTAAACCAAAATCACGTGTATAATACTGTGTGGAGGGCTGTAACAGAAGTTCAGCTCAGCACAAACCCAGAGGTGCTTGTCCCCAGGGCTTGGAAACACATGTAGGGATGTTAAGGCTGAGGGGAAGCTTATCTAATCAACTGTTCTGATTGTCCAAGAATTATTATTAAGCTCACAAAGCTGAGAGATAAATAAAATTGTCCATAAAAGGTAAAAATTAAGACTAGCTTTAACTCAGATGACAGAAGGAGAAGAAATGATGTAAGCCAAGAGCCATGAATTTGCTTTTGATACCATAATGGCTTCAGACAGTTGAACACCATGATTAAAAGAGATTCATGGGATATATGTTTTGTTTTGCTTTAGATATACTTGATTCCTGAGCTTAACCTCTGATCTCAAAGATCTCTTCATTTCTAGATGAAATTAAAGACCAGAGAACCCAATTATTTACTGATAAGGATCTTTCTGAGACAATTTTCTACTGTGGTGGCAGAAGAAGGAACAGAGGAAGTGTTCCACTAACTGTGATAGGTCTAGTAACCCACATTCCATGGACTGAAACTGTTTATTCTTTAATAACTACACAGTTTGCAGGATTAACACTGGTACAGAACTGTCAGGAAATGCTACCCGTTAGATCACTGATTTGACTGCCTCACACTAATTATGAAAGAATTGTATTTTAATTAAATTAGCATTCACAAGCAACTGGAGAAACCAAAATGGCAATGAAATATAATTTAGAGAGGAAACTGCCAGAGTGATATAACCAACTGTGCATAAAAATTTAACATTTTGGTCCTTCAAATGCTCTGAAAATAGGCAGATATGTTCTGTGGTGATTACAGTGTTACAGATTCCAGCACGATACTGATAAAACTATCACAAAGTTACACCAGGGAGTAAAATAAAGCAATTCTGCTCAAATAATTAGGCAAGTGAATAGCAAAACACACTTGGTAAATTAAATGTAAGTCCTTGTGATGGGTGCCCCCCACACATATTCCTGGGACAAAGAGTTCACCAACAGAAGCTGCCTTGCATTTTACCTCTAGCACTGCTGAGAGGATGCTTTGTTAGAGGTACAGGGCAGTAGGCAGCACATTTCTGTCACAGACAGAAAATTAAAAAAACTCTTGGCAAATGGCACAGGCCCCACTATCTGTCACGTCTAATTAGTTCTCTGCAGATAAATGGGGAAGATTCCCATCCTAAGCACTTCTTTGCTGTCTGTTCATAGCTCCTGCCCCAGTATCCAGATAACTTACTATTGCTTCCAGCAGCCTGCCACAGAACTGTGTGCCTGATGTTTTCACACCATGTGTTGGCTGATTTAAATCATTACATTCAGGACAATGCCACTACCTGCCTGATCATCTTGTTTTGAGGAAAGAAAGAAACTCCCAGCTTCAGAAACAATTCAGTTACATGAGGCAACAGTGTGCACTGATCCACAGTTGTCTTCCTTCCCACCAGACACCTGACAGAAATAGTAATGCTGTGAAAAATTTAAGGATTATACAGAATTCAGCTGTCCTCTGCACATCTTTGAGCAAAACACCACACAAATGAACAATGGATTACCTTTTCAGCTGGCAGCGTTGTCGTGTGAGATGCTGAAGACCTCAGGTGAAAGAAACATTGCTTTACCAAGGATGCTCTGCAACAGGATTTGTAACAGTCAGTGTTAAATGTAGCTGGCAGCAATTCAGTATGGAGTGCCCATGGTGGAAAAGCAGCATATAGAACAAACTTGGCAATGATCTGCCCATCCCATGGGGCCTCAGAAGTGGCAGAGATAACACATGGGGCTAAACAGGCCACTTTAAAGCATTAGTTCAAGCAGAAAACATGCACAAGGTTCATAGGTGAAGGCACCACGTCTAATTGCTAAGCAGGGGACCTACAAACACAAGTAGTCACTCTGCTGCAATCCAGAAAATTCCAGTGCCTCATAGAGTGGCTAGGTGAATAAACACAAACCATCTCTATGGGGATCTGGAGCAGATATCTAGCACAGACAGCTCTGCAAGCCCATGCTCCATCTCATGCTGGGCAAAGCCAGCATCTGCACGGGGTTTCCATGAGCATCTTTAAGGGAATTGCACTTTTCAGCCTTATTTTTGTAGCCCAATGATGCAAAACCTGTCACACACAACAGAGAAACCAGAAGTAGCAAAAAGCCAAATTTCTTATAAATATGCTTACTATTGTTCTTCTGATATTATTTGTTGATTATCACACATTATTTATTACATATTTAACACTGGGCAATCTGCTCACTGATGCAGCCAGTGAATCTAATATTATCCATATTTACCAGTCCCAGGAAAGAAAGCTCCCTTGTAATTCTGATTATAAAAACTTTGGCTTTACAGATACCTTTCTCTCCTAAAAGCTTTAGAATAGCTACAAGCCATGGAAGATTTTCTGAAAGGTGAGCCATCATGGACCACAGATGGGTCCACAGATCCATATTTCATGTCTCTCACTTCTTAAAAAGTTTTGTTGGTTTTTGTTTTGCTTCTGCATGTAACACACCTGTGGCTGGATTCCACCTGAATTAGGGGAGTAAGAAGTTACCTGTTCTCTTGCAGTACTACTTGAGAGGTCCCACAAGTGTCCTCAATGATGCAGTTACCACTGATTGTGTGTAATGCTTCTCAATCTCTTCTCTGAGTGGAGAAGTGTGTGGAAGGAGGCAAATAAGTATCTTTGTATGCAGTGTAATTTAATCACAAGAATACAACAATAATAAACATGTCCCAGATGGATGTTTCTTTTTTAGTGAGTTGTTTTGTTGGGTGATTTTTTTAAGTTAAACAATAAAGCTGAAGCATTCAATTTATGAATAAAATTGAGTTAAAATATAGTATTTTACATCCATTAAACTCAAAGCATTCACTTAAAATGTGAATGAAGTAAAGCATGAAAATGAACACAGATGGAAAAGAAAAAGATGGGATTTACTGCTTTGAGATGTTTTATGAAGAGGGATCTGTATATATCCTGAGCTTTCAGTAGGTGTGTCTTCTAGAATGCTGTCTGCATTTAATTGTGACCTGGTGATGAGGAGGAGGATTTTTCTGCTTATCAGGAGATGTTGCATTTGCTGCCAGCAATCCCAACTGGCATCAACTAACTTGTCTTTCTTATGCTCAGGACTGGCCTCCTACACACTGAAAATTATGGGCTTTATTGTTTCAAATTCTTGCCCATTTTCCATAGGACCTGACCCTTTTCCATTAAACTGGAATGTTTAGGGAGGAAATCCATCAAGAGAAACTTCTTGAATGTTATGCATATTTACTCATAACAAGGTTTAGTTTCCAGAAAAGTGTTTGATATTTACTCCATTTGCCAAAACCCAAAATGATCTGGAATTAAATTATCTGCATTCAGCACAAACCATTAACATATTCAAGCACTGTTGGATGTTGAAGCAGAAAATACCAGCTTTGATGTCTTTCACAAAACAGACACCATATTTTACTTCATTGTGGTTGACAATTTCTATTGCGAATATATTCAAACTGTCATAAAAACATTTCCTTTTATCACTCTTTTTGCTTTTATCAAACTTAGAGGAAAAGATTTTCCTGAAAGAAAATGCTTTCTACCTTTAAGAACCTCATGTAGCTTAATAAAGTTTAATTAACACTACATATTATGGAATCACTATTTCAGCACAAGGAAAAAATAAAATAACAAAGTTACTATTTGTCTACAAACTTCACATCTATAAAACAGAAACAGACTTCTAAAATCACGAGTAGCATGCAAGTAGAAAACCCTCACAAGTTCGAGAATATTTTTCAATAAACACTGACCTATTTTACAAATAAGAACATATAGGTTTAAAAACTTTTCCATTAACAAAAAAAAAAAAAAGGAAATAAGTTGAGCTGAATAACTACTTTGGATTATGAAATAAAACAACAACAGCAACAAAAACAACTAACCAAACAAAAAACTGGACAAACAAGGCCTTGGACACAGTACCCCAGAACATCCTACTCACCAGGTTGGAGAGATATGGATTTGATGGGTAGTCTGTTCAGTGGATAAGGAATTGGCTGGATGGTCCATCCAAAGGGGAGTGGTCAAGGGGTCAAAGTCCAGCTGGAGAGCAGTGACAAGTGGGACCCTCAGGGGTCTGTGTTGGAGCCTGTGTTAACATTGTTATCAGTGCTATAGACAGGAGATGGAGGCACCATCAGCAAGTTGGTAGGTGACACCAAGCTGAGTGGGGCTGTGGATACACCTGAGGGATGGGATGGCATCCAGAAGGACCTGGACAGACTGGAGAGGTGGGCCCAGGGGAACCTCATCAGGTTCAACAAGGTCAAGTGCAGGGTCCTGCCCCTGGAACAATCCCCACTGTCCATCCAGGCTGGGGGATGAGGGGATGGAGCAACCCTGCAGAAAAGGACTTGGGGTTGCTGAGAGAGGAGCAGCTGCCATGAACAGCCAGGGTGTGTTGCAGCCCAGCAGCCAGTCCAGCCTGACCTGCATCAGAAGCAGTGTGGCCAGCAGCTGGAGAGAGGGGATTCTGCTGCTCTGCTCTGGGCAGAGCTCCCCTGGAGCCCTGTGTCCAGCTCTGGAGCCCTCAGCACAGCAGGGCCATGGAGCTGCTGGAGCAGGGCCAGAGTAGGCCATGGAGATGCTCAGGGGGCTGGAACAGCTCTGCTCCCAGGACAGGCTGAGGGAGCTGGGGTTGTTCATCTGCAGAAAACTCCAGGGAGACCTTAGAGCACCTTCCAGTGCCTGAGGGGAGCTGAAGAGGGCCTGTTTCCAAAGGCCTGGAGTGAAAAGACAAGGAGCAATGGTTTGAACGAGAAAGGAGTGGATTAAGATGAGAACTAAGGCAGAAGTTCTTTCCCAGCAGAGTGGTGGCCACTGGCACAGGGTGCCCAGGGAGGTGGTTGAGACCCCATCCCTGCAGACATTGCAGGTGGGGCTTGAGGAGGCTCTGAGCAACCTGCTCTAGCTGAGATGTCCCTGCTCTCAGCAGGGGGGTTGGACTGGATGGACTAGATGACCTCGAGAGGTCCCTTTCAACCCAGACATGTCTTTGATTTCTATGTGTTTGGTGAATTTTTCCTTCCATTTTTGAAAAGCCACATTATTTTTAAATGCACACTGTCAAGTTAACCTCTTGCTGACATTAATGGCCATTATGTGAAACAAACAAACAAAAAAACCCAAATCAAACAAACAACAAAGAAAAATAAATAAAAACAAACAAGGAAATAAGTCTTCAAACAAATACATTTAAAGAATAAGACACTAGGCCAGTATGACAGTGAAACACTGCAGAGCTAAAAAGGCTTTTTGAATTTCAGTCTCTTGTTCTAGGACACCCAAAATGGGGGACACTACTTCCACGTGTGCCACACAGAAAGGAACAGTTCCTTTCCTCAACCTGCTGGCTATGTCTATGCTCCAAATGTCTGTTTATTCTCAGATCCCTTGAGGATCTGGTAGTCAGCCTGGGCTGCTGTTCAGCTTCTGTGCTCTCAGCCTCTCTTTTACACAGTCTTCCAGCATTTTGAAAACAAAGAAACTTCTCCCTATCTGCTTCCTGCCTTGGGGTTCATGCAGACTTGTTTTCTTCCTCCAGATGGACCTCTGTTCTATACTTTCTGGAATCACTCCCCAGTTACACTCATTTTTAGCTTTCTTCTATCTGAAAGGGTCCCTCTGCACCAAACAGGAAACTCTTGTGGAGTCTCAAATATTGTAATACAAAAGACTGTTCTAAGTCCTTAATTTTTAGTACTCTGAGACAGTCACCAAGCTATTTATCCTGGCAAGCAAACCACAGAAATTCTCTTAGTCTGCTACATCTGTTTTCTTGTCAATATAGAGGAAGACCTTAAGAAAGATTGTCAGAAAAATATGGACTGTGCTCATATGTGGTCATGTTGCTTCAGAAAAGTCTTGCAACAGAAACAGATTAAATGTATTCCTATATTATGATGCACAAATTATATCTCAGTTGTGTAGTAACTGCAAAGAAAGTCTTTTTGTAATGCAAATTTTTGTAATCCTGGCTGTTGATACTGATATCTTCCCAAAACCTTTCCCTCCTCCACAAGAATCAGCTTGCCAGCTTTTATCAGCTAAAATATGCTTCTTCTAAATGCAGAAGCACAGCCATGCAAGATAATTGTAGTTTCCTCATTAATGCAGCAAAAGCAATAGCTATATATCTCCCACAGGGCTATGGACAGAAAGGCTAGCCCAGGATCTGGTAAAGTTTCATTTTGTCCTGCACAAGCTGGACATGTCAATCATGGCTATATATATATATATATATATATATATATATTTATTTATTTATTTATTTATTTTTTCTTCTCCAGGTTTTGCAGCTATTTTGATACAATGCTGGCACTGTAACGTACTGCTGATGGTATCTTAAGACACCAGAATTTTGGTTTATTTAGAAAACAGGCATACTTCGCTGTCAGGGTAAACTCTTGCACAGTTGTGCTGGCTTCCTCCCTGAGGTTTGATACATTTGACCTATTTTTGTTTATTAACTATATCCAATGCCTTATCCTTGCTTGTAAACTGTGGATACTCTCCTTTGTACTGCCTGCTTTCATGCTGTGCAGAAACACAGAAATTAGCTTTTTTGCTTTAAATGCTCTTCGTTCACAGACACGAGCGTGTCCGTACAAACTGCAGCCCTGCGCGCTTGAAGCAGAAGCTGCTGCTTGCTCATTTTTGTGTACTTGAGAACTACCTCCTTTGCTCACTTTTTGCCTGTTGTTTTCTAGAAGCAACCAGTGAGCAAGGCAATTTACTTCTCAGTAATTAAGCCCCCAGAGGTCACATGACTCACGCCCTTTTCTTTTCCACAGATGATTTCCATCCGTAGTCAGCAGGAATCTGCTTTTAGGAAGGTTCCCAAATAGATGCTCTGCACAGACTGTTTCTACTTCTGTGTCACGTCTTTGCCTGGAAGGGAGCTTTGGGCTACATACGCCTAAAAGGAAAGAAGAGGGCAGAGAAGAGAGAGCCAGAAAAAGATATCAAAGCCCCAATAAACTTCTTTAAAGTCATGGTGAGCTGAGCTTACATGGAAGGGAGAGGAAATCCCAGGTTGGCTTGGAGGGACTATCAGTCTGCTGGTTAGAATCAAATTCCAGGCATATGAAGGTTGTCCTGAGAAAACTGGAGAATAACTAAAAATGTCTTCATTGCATTATTCAGAGTTGGAATGCCTCAACTGCAAATTTTACTGCTGTTAATGCCAGGTTTGGTTTTGGCTCTGATACAAACAACCTCCACTCCACTCATTACATATTTGAGGCATGATTATATATATATATGTGCATCAAAAATGTTTATAAAATGCTTTCTGTTTGGCCTTTGCTATAAAATGAATTTATAAAATGTCAGAACTGTACCTCAAGCTGCATATTTTGGAATAACCTGAACAATACAAAAGCACAGCTTAGTGCAAGCTGTAGTTGCTCCTAGAAAATCTTGGATTTTTTTAAGGGTAGACTTTCTGTGTTTGAACTTGCAACGTTTACTAATTATCATTTTGTAAGTTTTACAGTCAGAATAGGATGCTTCAGTAATGGAACTGATAAATCTAAGGCTAAAAATACATACAATGTGACTTATTTTACATTTCTATATCTTAACATTACACTATAGACAAAGTTTGCTAGGTAAGTTTTAATGGTAATAACACTTTCAAATAATTCACTACATATTTTAAAGACCTATTGAAAAGAAATAACATCAACATGACATTAGCTTTTATTTTTCTGTCTAATAATGTTATTTCCCCCCTATTTTTTTTTTTGTGAGATTTGCAACTTAAATGGTGCAAGAGGAAATATTTGCCAAACCATGTTTTTATATTAAGCAAGGCCATTTCCCTCTGAATTTCTCCTCCTGGTGAGTTTTGCCAGGTTATGTTTTCATGTTGTAACAGATTGCTTTAACCATCAAGAAAGCCAAAACTAAATACAGGGCCATAAAATCAATAGAAAAAGTGCCATTGGTATTGAATGATTTAGGATCAGCACCATTCATACCTTCTAGTAGAGATCTGACTGCCTAAGATTTCATTGATCTTGAGCAAGACTGCTTACAAGATATGTTATCTACATTCTTTTTTTTTTTTTTTCCAGGGAGTCAAAAATTCTTTAAGGCCATATCATTTGAAGGTACTTACTGCATTTGATTTTGACTGTGGTTCTCCTATCTGCCTCTCAAAGTCGATTGGAAACTTTCTCATGCCTAATGAACTTGCATAAGGCCAGTTTCCAGTGCACTGCTATCTGCACAACACTGCTGTCATAATTCTGTTTATTTGGCAATGCTGGTTTGGATGAGCCCCAGATGAACTCAACATTTTATGTAAAGCAACTACTTTCTTGTAAGACTCAAAGTTGAAAGACAGGCCAAGTATGGTCCAGACAACCTCTGTACTATCATGCCTGTCATTAATTACACTTCATCCTTTATCTTGTATGTGATAGATCCATTAGGACAAAGCTTAATGTATTGCTTAATGAGACATTTGACTTTATTATTGTTTCCCAACTGTTCGGGGAAAATTGTAAGTTTAAAGCACAGCCAAATTGACAGTGATGGACAGTTTGGCATTAGCCACTATTTTTTCTTTTTGCAAAATTTAGTCCAGTAGTGTCTTACTGACTGCAGCTGCAAAATTCAGACCCTACAGATGGTCGCCACAATTCTCCTAGACTAAAAAGCCAAGACAATGGTGCCAGCTTATGTAATGACCCTTAAAGTAATGACATGCACAAGAAAATACACTCTTCACTGGCATTTCTTTTGTAGATAGGCATGGTTGGAAAGGGGACCTTAACTGTATGATGCTCATTAAGAGGTTGGTATTACCAGAGATGAGGGTATACACTTTGATTCCCTGAAAGGAAAGTAACAAAACCAGGTAGTTAATGATGGATTTCTGGCTTTCCCATGGTGATGGGAAAGAAGAGCAGCAGACAGTCTTTGTTAGTTTAGTTTCTCTTTAGGGCATATTAACTTTCTCATGGCAAATAATGATATTATTTCTGAATCCAAACAGATAAATACTATTTCTATTTTGTGGGGGTGTTCTGCATAGAAACAAAACAAAATAAAACAAACTTAAAAAAAAACAAAACCAAAAACTCCTTAAAAAAATCCAATTTACAGTCAGTAAACCAAGATTTTTTTTTCCCTCCTCTTTCTGCACGCCTATGCCTATGAAATGTGCTCATATTTCATGGAAGACATAAATTATCCTGTAATGTTTTCTAAACACAAGAGGGGAGGTTATTCCAAATTTTCTTGGTGTATTCACTACAGCTTGGAATCCATCTTCTCAGTTTTAAAGAATTGTCTAAAGCTAATAACGAGCTTTAAAAACATTATACAAAGAGAGTTCCATCCCTAGGACTGAAAACTTGCCTTCCAGTCCTTGTGGTCTCACATCTGACTCAGCAGCTGACATCTTAACATGCAGTTATGGACACTTATGGACTGAAATAGAAAATAAGATTTAAAAAACCATAAACTTCAGTTACAAAAAGCAGATCCTATTGTTATATAAAAGGAAGGGTTGGCGAGCACTGCCAAGGGACAGAACTGCCTACTGACAAAATATAATGATATAAATTCATCTGATACTTCTCTGAAGCATCAGCACCTCCTTGAGAAGGAAGAGGAAACTGCACAATGTTTTGAAGTTTAGGTGGTCCAGGAAGCAGTTACACTAGTGACACAACCCTCTACTACAACCTCCTGTAACACTTTGTCTAGATTTTGGCTAAGCAAAAAATATGAGCATATAATTTATTTAAACATTATAAAATGTTTCTTTGCCCAGTTGCAGAGATCACTTGTTAGAACATTCTGAGGACATAATTTCTTGAAGGATTTTGCATTAATTATTTACATGTGCTTTAAAATAATTGATAAGATTTGTATTATTACTATTATATTCTATTTTAATAACTAACAATAAAAATGTTAAAGCATGGCATGGTCTCATCTCAATCTTAGTTGGTCTATTAAATGGAAGATATACATATATATCTCTCTGTATTTTTTACAGTTTAATGTCTTCATAGCAGGAAGCAGGACATAGAGATACTAAGTTCTAGACACAGCTAAACCCTGTTCAAAATTCAGTTGAATAAAATAAAACCATGCCAAACCAAATCAGCTGCAAACCTGGCCTGTAACTATGTTTTCCATTTGGACAGAAGGATGTGCTCATGTCCAGAAAAAAATGATCCAAGACTTATTCAGCCAGAGAAATCATTAAGCTATTTGATTTTGCACTGTGTCCATGAACTTTACAGATCATTCTGAGTGAACACACAATTTTGATTCCCAGAAATAAAAGACAAAAAAAAAAAAAAAAAAGGCCTAAATGCCATATCCTTCTCCTCTGCCCTATTTAAAAATAAATTAATAACATTAAAAGGTCACCATTGAAAATAGAATTCACTACCATGGTGCAAACCTGAAGGAAATGACCAGTGCCTGGAGAAGTGGGGAGAGGTTGAGAGAGGAAAAGACAAGGAGATGGGAACACAACCATTTGGGACAAGAGTAACCCAGGCAAGGGGAGAGGGACATGAAAGCACTAAAAGGCACGAATGAAGGCAAGGAGATTAAATACAGAAGGAACGTACTTTGTAAAGAACAAAACTTAGACCAGAGAAGAATGTGCATTCAAGGAAAGTCGTATGTATTAATTATTATGTTTCTTTTTTTAATTTTCTCTTTTCCTGAAGGAAGTTTTACAGAACCTTCAGAGCTTTCTGTTCTCATTCCTCTCCCATTCTTTGCCACCTTCATCACCTCTAAGCTCTCTGGTTCCACCAGCACCCACCTGCACAGGGAAGACTGCAGCTCTTCACCCTGCATTTAGTCACCCTGTACCACCTCAAAGAAGATACTGAAAAAGAAAGGACCAAGTGGAAGCATCTCCTATTTTTCATCATCTTCTGTGTGGTCTGGGCTCCAGACAACCTCTGCAGCAAACCTACACCTACAAGCCCCAGGAGCCCTTCAGATCTATCACCATTTCAGGGGGCCACTGATGGCTAAACCTTGAAAAATAGCACAGCCACTTCCCACCAGGATAATGCAGACTCCAACTTCCATGAAATACAAGTGGTGACTGGACCTCAGGTTCTTGTGTTTTCTCCTTGCTGCTGCAATCCCTGAGCACTGTACACAGTATTTAAACAGTTTTTGCCACACTGGCACAGTGGCCAACCCAAATATCCACATTACTCTGCCATCTTTTCTTTTTTGATAAACACTTATTTCTACACCTTTTTCTTACCAACCTGCTAGACTGAAGATAAAAAAACACAGAAAATTGTTGAGGTGTTCACTAAACTATTGTGATTTGTCAGACACTTACTTAAAATATATCACAATTGGCAAAACTGGATTTGATTGAGATAATGAGATCTAACTGTTTGGGATTAAGTCAAAATANCCCTAGGAAACAAGGAGCAGAGCAGGTCAAGTTTCACAAGAAGTGTACCAAGCAGCCCTTATTATTCCAGGTGACTGCATCACAAGTGCTTTGTTTTGATTATTATTTTTAACCCCTTAGCCTAAGCTTATATGTACTTATTCCAAGGAGCTGATTTTTCTATTTTACTGACATGGTCTCCTTTGAGAATTTTTTATAATCTTTGGCAGAAGTAAAGGCCTTAATTTCCTTGATATTTTCTGTACAAATAGGGCCAATGTAAACCAGCTATTATATATTCCTAGCCTTAAATGACCCTTAAATGTTGATTTAAATACATTTTTCTCAGAATTAATACTGTTGATGGAAAAAAAAACAACATCTAGGATTGCTAAGCACTAACACTGTGCTGTAATAACCATGACACTCTAATAAATTAAATATATTTTAATAGGTATTCACAGGAGTTTCAGAAATTGCATATCATTCTCTTTTGGAGTCTGTACAAAACATACAAACCTGTATCAAGTTGAACTATGTAGTGTCTAGCTTTTCACACCAGGGCATTTTGGCCATGTACATGGAACAGTGTTTCTTTGGGAATCAGGTATCTCATGCCTTTGCTGCAATTTGAAATTTTCACAATTTTTCTTAAAAAAAGCAATCTTTTTCAGAGCTGTTTACTGGGTGCCCATCGCTCACCATGTCCTATTTGAAGTCCCATTCCACTGCTGCAAAACACCCCTGTATCTGATTATTTTCATGATTATTGTTTGTATCTTTGGCCACAGGAAACCCCCAGAGCCCCAGAAGCATCAGAGCACAGGCTGGACAGAAAGGAAGCCCACATCTAGGGCATGTCAGGAGACACATGGCAAAGGGAGGATGCTGATCCATGGCAAAGCTGCAGTGGGGATAAAAAGATGTATTTTTGGTGGCAAAAGTTATGTTCAGATTCTTTTATTTTCATCTGCTTTCTTTGGAGTTTTCTCTGTTTCATAACTTACCTTTTTCCAGATATTGTGCAAAAAAATATTTATTTTTTTTGTATGCTTGCTTTGAAAAGGATGCAGACAGATCTCAAAACCTTGGCTGACATGAGATCCTGTCATACTTCCTAAATTGATAGTGATTTTGTCACCCTATCTGCCAAAGCACTGAGCACTGACAGCACTGTTCATCCTACAGAGGCTGGCCACTGTTCTGGTTTGGAGGAGGCACCGTGACAAATGGGACAACACAATGTGCTTTTTGGTGTGCACTCAAGTTTCTTCAACTGAACTGTTTTGAATTCTCTCTCATCTCCTGGATGTGAAAAGATAATCAGCTTTCTACACCTTCGAATTACATCCACTGGCCAAACTCTAATGATTTTATCAGGGTTTTGTTCTGGTTCTGCAGCAGTCTCCCAACAAAATTTTGTTCTCGATCCCAGTTCCTGTCTTCTGTGAGACTTTCAGCATCCTCTTCTCACATGATGTTCAGAAATCTCTGACTATATTTCATAACCTCCCTCTTCTTCTGTCCCTCCCCTGATTAACAACACTTAAGTTTTGCACAACACACAAACCTCCCAGTATCAACATACTTTGGATACAGTCCCTAAAAGTAGACTTATTCAAAACAAAACAAGCAAACAAAAGGGACAGATTAATTTGTTAAATTATGAAGTCCCACTTCTAGGAGATCATTGCTTTCTAAGGAACTAGCTTGATGGTTTTCATCAACTATTTCCAGAGAAAACTGGAAATTATTTAAACTGAACCATGAGAACCAGAAAAGAGAAACAGTGACCCAGAAACTGATTTTCTTTATGGCTGTATAAAACGTTTCTAGTATTTAATTTCTAATTGGAGATCTGAATGATGATGAAAAGTTATATAGAATTGCTACTCTTACCTGTGGATCTCTCCTGTAACATATATAATGCTATTGATTTTTTCTAGAATTTATTCCCTATGGGAATTTTGTGCAGCTTCATTAAAATAAAAATTCAACAGAAATGTTATAGAAGACTACAGAATTTAATCTAGATAGTCCTGAAGGATTTCATGCTTACGTATTTTTACTGACATATTTGAATACACTATGATGTAGAGTTCCTGTTTTAGTTATATTACCCCATAAAATAGATAAAACAAGTACAGATTCATTTTCTAGAAGCATGGAAATGTAAAGGTCCTTAGAATAGCTATACTTATTCTTACTTGCAACTTCACTTACTATATTTATTTACAGTCCTTACAGCTGCATCAGCTTTCAACTTTTTTTTGGTGTTTGCTGTGTGCTGCTTTTCCTGCAGCCCTGGTATCATGAGTGGCACCATAATAGCCAGTAAGGCTAGACCAAAAATGTATCTCAGAAGAATCCTTATTGCAGATGTCTATATTTTCTGAAGAATTAACTCAAAATAACCATAAAAAAAAAGCGCACCTGCTTTTCTCTGCCATCATAATTTCTAAGTGGGGATGTCTAAGTGAGGCTACACCTACATATGGTATTTTAGAATGATGTTGTGATGGTTTTCAATTTTCACACGTATCAGGTTTGTAATGCAAGGACTCTTACAAATAAAAACATTTTTAAGTAAGCCACATAATGTCCATCATGAAGAAGAAAAACACGCAGTTGCACTTTCTATTAGCAGATGGAAACAGGAGACAAGCCCAGATAATTTAATAATGTCTGGCAATATTAGTTTTAGATCCAAAACTTTTTGAGAAAAAACACAGTGGATTTTCCCCAAAGACCTCAATAAATCCAAAATCAACTATCTCCCAAATGAAACAGTCAAATAAGCACATCATTAAGTTTTTTTGCTAATTCTTTCTGTAATTTGTTTCAGTGTCACCTTGACACAAACTGCTGTTGCAGCAGAGTAAACCACACGAAGAGAGCCATCTGCATGTAACTGAAATTAAATTGACTACACTGGGGTCAGCATTTCACCAGACAATCATTTAGAAAGGCTGTTATGAAACATTTGCAGGCTCCTGCTGGGATTGGTTTCTGTAAATTGCCATATAATTGGTTATAATCATAGCTGTGATATGCTTTATTAAAGAGCAGTACGGACATGGAATTTAATGGGCAATACATCCAAAGTAATAAACAGAAATTACCAAAATGAAGATCCTTGCTCTGTTTAGGATTTAGCAGGCAATACTGGCAGCAGTCTGCTAACTACTCCTTCCTCTTCTTTCCCTGCTGTCATTCACAGCTGATATCCTGTTGCTGAGCCCTCAGTAGAGTTTCAGTGTGGAAAATAAGCTGCACTCAGCTCACCTATTGCATGGATTTTAGCCCCACTGTTAAAAGTTGCACGACAAAGTGGCCTATATGTATTTCAGCATCTTGAAAAGAGTCACAAAAACATACCGGACTCTATCTAGGAGATATTTCTTACTAATTCCTGTTTAATCTGTAGTAAGATAATGTCAGGAAGCACAAGTAATTTAAAAATGCTTAAAATACTTGATAATTACACTTTTTTTTTTTTTTTTAACTCCATGATTTTAAAAGTATTTAAAGTCTCTTGTTTAATAGCAAGGTGTTTTAAAATACCTTCTTTACAGTTCTAGTGAGAGGTACAGATGAGTGGCAATGCTGATTTTTTTCAAAGCTCCTTCCTAGTTACCTCCTCCACCTCTCATCTTTCACCATTTCTGTCCTCCCTCCCCGTAAAGGCAACATTCCTGTCCTACCATCCTCCCTTCAGACTGCTTCCCTCCTAATCCTATGGGAAGTACTTCTTCCTCATCTGTTCAAACAAACAACTTCCAAACTCAAAACGAACCCAGAAAACCACAGAAAAAAAACCCACAACAAAACAAAACAAAAACAACAACAAAAAAAACCACCACAGCATTATCAAACCTGAAAGACCCAGAGCATTGCTGCTTCCTAAGATACCACAAGACATTCACAGCAGTCTGGACAATGGGACATCCAAGCCACTCCCTGGTGACACACTCAATCCTAGAGTAAAAGTTTAGAAGGCACTAAAGCTAAAATCTTTACTCATCCCCCTTCACCTGCCCAAAATTCCTGTGTGGTACTGATCACTGCTGCTGTGCTCTTGACTAGCACAAAGCTGCCCGGGTTGCCACGATCAGGTTCTAGGAGGTTGTCTGCTCTGTCTCAGGCTGGCAATGCCACTCAGAGGTGAGTGAAACTCTTCTTGCTCAGCTCAAGCAAGGCAATGCCTGACAGACGTGTGAAAGCATGGATGTGGCAGAACCTCTGTGGTTTGGAAGGGTCTCTGTGGGCTGCTCTCTCAGATGTAGGTGTCTCAGCCCTCTTTAGCCTTACTGTACACATAGATAAGGAGCATCCTGAGCACCCCAACATCCTGCTGTTGTGGCATGGCTGTAGAGTAACTCCTCACCAATACACCAGCTTCTCTCTGCCAAGCTGCTCCAAGAGGACAAAAATGGCCTGACTCGACTCTCTGGTTGTGCCAACAGCAGCAGAGAGAAGCCAGTGACTAAAATTAATCTAACATTTTGGTAAGTAAAATGAAGCGGATGGTTGTCAAGGTTTCCCTGGCAGTGCAGCCTGAGATTTGCAAACTGCATGTCCAGACTTAGATCAAAATCACAGAGCGTGTTGGAGTTTAGTTGGGATTTGAGCTTTTCCAGAAACAACGGAAACCTGATATCACTTCAGGTCAGGGACAAAGCAGAAGAAGTAAAATCTTCATTGCAGAGTTCAGCTTGTGGTTGTATCATGTGAAAGGAGGTCGGGTTACTAGTGACCATGCTAAAAGTTTACTCATTTATGAGTTAAGATCTCACAAGAAGTAAAAACAGCTCATTAATATCTGACCTGAAAACATTGCAACCTAGTAGTATTAATGATATTAACTTCAGTTAAAATTTGCTAAATAGCTAATGATTGCTAAAACATCAACTCAAAGTAATTCATCTCAACAGAAAAAACATCAATAAACTCCTCCAGTGCTTTTAATGGTTTAGGTTGGTTTTTTTTCC